>ML220126.1:357173-379597 GCA_004786065.1 Ascodesmis nigricans
TAAAAAGTCGTCAAACTCCACAACGTACAGCACCCACCGGTGTGATAGCACGACGTTCAACAGCCGCTGGATCTACGCATATAGCTTCAGTCTACAACCCAGCGATCTATCGTAAGGAACTCGCCCCCTGAGACGCCAGATCCGCAACTGGTATCATCGAGTAGAGCATCTCGAGTGATTCCTCGCAAACGAAATCACCTGGCCGGGGTTCGGGGGAGAAACGTAGAGCATCCAACTGACCATGTTTGAAAATATCTAATCCAGCGTGTATTTGGTTTTCTTGCTTGCTCCTGACCACGTTAGATACAATATCCCCAGCGGTGGAGTGTCATGCGGAATCACTCTGCCTCGTCACCCTCCTACGAGGTTCAGAAGTCCATGATACGGGTAGCGTAGGTGTTACAGCGCTGGGTGTGGAGTTAGGATCCCACTTTTATATGTTCTCGTTCTCTGGGTATAGATAGTATATGTGTTGCGGTAGACTATGAGGGAGGGTTGCTGGGTTCTTGTTATCCGGCTCGTGAAATGGTGAGATCGCTTGATTGGGAACCCCTCTGTGTTAGAACCGTAGAAATCATCGTTCAAAAAGGTCGGGAGCTGCAGAACTGTTCATTTTCATTGGCACCGAGGACGAACACAGCTGTGGAATTGTAGAGACTATTCTCTAGCTTTAGCACTACATCAAGAGGTAGAAACGCCAATGCAATAGTATCATGTATTACTTGCTTCAACGACGGGGGTAGGCATGTCGACCTTCTCCGCGCGGAGATACCTCGCAGTAGAGAAAACATACTCCACACACTATCCCTACTGCGCTGGCATCCCCCTTCGTTCTTCCACCTTCCAAGCAAACGATCCACCTTCAGTCACCGTTACCAAACGTCTCGCCATCCTCATTCTATTCCCCATACCTCTTCTCCCCCGCCACAATCCAATCCTCGATCCGCACCTTTATCTCCTCCCCACTGCCTGCACCTTCTTCCTCCCTGACCTCCCCACTAGGTCTCTCTTCCCCTTCTCTCTCTTTTCTTCTCCCCCCCATCTCGATCCTCCTTGCATCAAGCACAAGCCAATTTTCCTTCAAACCCCCTCCACCTGGCCCCAGCCGCGTGTTGCGATCTTCACGAAACGCGTCGCAGACTGGGGATCGATCGGGAATTGCTGTTTCTCTTGTTTGCGCACGGACACGGTGGTCGGAGCTTGCAACTATTTCTACTATTTGCGCGGGGGTAGCGACGTCGACGTCGACGTCGATGTCGATGCGGAGGGAGGAAGCGAGGTCATGGCGCGTCACTCTGGGTATATGCTGGTTGGGCAACGGTTGTTTGATGGAGGTCAACACCAACCCGATGTTATCACCATCTGCAGGGCCTTATTCTATTCCAACCTCTTCCTCCCCCGCCGATCACATACTCTGATTCTGCGCCCCAATCGAGTCCCTGCGTTGACCGCCGGAGAGAACAAGAGAGCTGGCCATCGTAATCTGTCCCGGATGACTGGAACTTAGGGTCCATCCAGCTCCACGACGTTCACTAGCCAGCTGTGTCGCTGTCGCCATCAGCGAGCAGAGCGCGTTTTTTTCGTGATGATGATCAGGGTCCGGTCGAAACAGAAATGTCAAAGCCCTGTCGTCAGACGATCGAGATGGTTTCCCACACGAAATGGCAAATCCTCGCTGGGCCAGCCGATGGACAGGCAGTTTCGAGATGGTGGTGGTGGGCGCTCATGCAGGTGGTTTCACGTCTGGTGATCATGGACGTGCCGAGACGCATTGAGCAGGCGATGTGGAAGACGAAAGATGGCGCGGACGGCATGTGAGTGAGTGGATCCGTGACGTGAGTGTGTACGGAATCTACTGGGCGTTTCTCGCTTGATCCGAGGTCCAGAAGAGAGTGGTGGTGATAGCGGTAAAGTCGTTGCGGATGCAATGAGGATGCAATGATACCGTACTCTACGGCTGACACTGCCCACGGCCAACGCCGGGAAACGGAAGCTGCAGTGGGTCGGTGACGTCCTTTGTCTCCCTCGGCGGAATCGAGGTCGGGGTTCCAAGGACGCTGTCATCGATCACCACACAAAAGCGAGATGGGCGCGGGTTGCGAGACTGGCGATCTGGGTCCACCGACGCGATCAGGGACGTGGGAAGGTGCAGTGACTGCTGCCCAGATGGGGGTGGGATGACATGGGTGCGACAGAGTGGTTGCAGGGAGGGGGAAGAGCCGTTGAGTCAGGGAGTTTTGCTGGTTTACGATTATGATCCTGCTCGAGTGCTTCCCTGACGAGTTCTGGGGATGCAACGTCGCGAGCAACACCAGCCGGAGACGTTGGACCATCGGGGATCATCAATTCGGAGACGCTGGGGATGGCACGATGGGTGGTCTGCTGAGTCAGGCTGGTGATCTGCTGTAACACACCTATGCGAGTTGCCACAGCGTGATTGGTGCTGGCGGACCACACTTGCTTGCCCGATACTGGCCTCCCCCTCACCCCCCCCAACCCATACGCGCTCTCCCCCCGGCCACAGTCACCCCAACATGCCCTCTTCCCCCGTCACCCTCTTTCTCACCCTGGCCAGACTCTGGCTGCGGGGCCTCGCCAGGTGCTCAGGTCCAGCGCACATTCGAACTGGGTCTGGCCCGAGCGTGGCGATGGCCGTGTCACTCCCGGAGGCCGTTGGATCGGAGCATCAGCGCTGGTATCGGCGGACGTCCTCGCCATCGCCATCGACAGCCTTGAGCTGCTGAAGGGAGTGAGCATGGCTGGCAAAAATTCTGAATCCCGCCAGAGCCCTGTCGCCGCCTTTCCGCCACGACCCGCGGCTGTGTTAGAGTAGGAGTTAGTAGTAGCCTTGCCCCCTTCGGCAGCCCCTCAGGCTTCTCCTTGAAGACTCGCGACAAACGCTGAACGTCCCCCCAAAGCCACCTCCAAATCAACCTCAGCCTCCCGCACCACCCGCCGGCCCGCCCGCAGCCTTGCTTGCACAGTGCCTAGAGACGGACGCCTGTGCTCGACCGACGCTGCCAGACGTGTCTTTCGTGCAGCCCTGCCTTTCCAGTCCCGAGCTACTCCCAATTAATCTGCCTGCGTTTCTCACCGACTTTCTGCTCTTGCCAGACCGCTTATTGCTGGTTTTCGTTGCCTGGGTTGGCCTTTGTGTAAACCTGTATGTTGTTGCCCTTGTGCTGCCCTGGGATCATGATGGTGTTTGCAGCTTTCGTGCGGTCGCTTCTGGCATAATCGAGCACCTGGTAGAACGGGACGTGGGCATCTGGAGGTGGAGGCCCATCTCTCTCTCTCTCTATCTGTTTCTCGGATAGAACACGCCTCCACCTCTCTCCCCACCTGGACGCAGGTCCAGGCCAGGGTCCACTCGCCAGTCAAAACTTGGCTCTCCCGTCATCATCAATAGTGCCCACAGAGACGCACGTTCTTGGTTCTCTCTCCGCCTTGTTTAGAAACTCACTTCCGATAGCATTGGTCTGGTAGTCTCCCTTACGATCGAAATACCCCTTCCGCCGCAACCCTCTCCCCATCGGCCACCCGCCCGTCCCCGCCCGTCCCCGCCCCCTCGAGGGCCATATCGGCCCAGTCCAGCCCAGACTTCTCACGTCCTCGAACATCACCAGTTCAGACAGACCTTCCAAGCAAAGCATAGTTTTGCTTGTTCACCCCATTTTCCAATAACGGTGTCCTTGTTGGCAGCACTGTGACCGAGAAAAAAAACCAAGACGTGGCTCTCTGACGTCGAATACCAACCCCCGTCCCCGCCACGATCGTGGGATTCGTATCAGCGGCCCACGGACCCTAAAAGCACACGCATTATTTGGCGGGCTGACATCCCGAACGTTCGATTGGGTCATAGCCAGCACACGGCATCCCCAGGCTATCTGATCGGGAGAGCCGTCAAAGTTCTCGACGAATCGCCCTTTGCCAGGCAGATCATGAACAACAGCCTCCCACAGGGAAATCCTGGGAGCTCTGACTGCGTAGGATCCGCTGCTTCTCACCAACAGCCCTCCACTCGCATTATCCCTATAATGACGGCCCCAAGCCCTTCGATCGGTCCAATACAACAGCGTCAGGACGCGTCCGAGCAACACCCACATCCACAGACGTCCGAAGCACATCTCCAGTCGTCCGGAGCCCAACTCGTGGCTTTCCACACTGAGCACGAACGACGCCCACCAGAGGGACCGCAGAGAAAGTACGATGCTACGAGTCGACAACGAGCAGCCGACGCAACTACTGCTCCGTTATCAGAAATGGAGATGGACTGTCGACGCCCGTTAGCTGGGCAGCAACCACAAAAGCAACAGCACAAGGGAAAGCAAAGACATCACAAGCAACCGGAAGCCTTCTGGTCGTCAGACGGCAGCGGAAACACGTCCAGCGCCGAGGGAAAGGCTGTAGAGGACGTCGACTCCGGAGGAAGCGGCCAGACGAGACGGAGTAGTAATCCAGAAGATTGGTTCAACAGTCTCAACATCAACGTCGCAGGCGGAAACCAGAACTTTGCCAACTACGACAGTATGTGCACTCAGCTTTCTTTCTGCACCATGTTCGGTGTGCTCACCACCAGTAGACGACTCGCCGTACTATGTTGCCCGTCGACGCCCTGACGGCCCTCGTCATTCACGGCCCAAACCGTTGCGGGCACCCTTTGACCCTCTCCCACAGGGCCTCCATATCCCAGCGGGTAGTATCGGGGAGTCGAACAGCGAGAGCTTCCGCAGCGTGATTGACGATCTCACCGTCAAGAGTAGGCACCCCGTGTCACCGATCCATGCGCATGCTCACTGTTGTTGCAGATCAGAAGCTCAAAGAGCGGCTACGTCGCATCAAGGGCTTCCAGGGCAAAGGAGCACAGGGCGAAAAGCTGTTTGAGGTTCGGATTCACGATTTGCCCGAGTAAGAGAGCACCCCTTCGGCACGTGTGTTCGTCTGACAAATCACAGGCACAAGAAACACGAACTCGATCAACTACTAAAGAATTTCAGCGCATCACTCGAAAATACTTCACCAGAAAATGACTCGGGAAACAACATTACCCCGCCAGACCAGTCAGTCGCCCCGCCTGACTCTGGCTATGCCTCACTCCCACGAAACCAATCTCCAGCAGGCGTGGCATCATCAAGCGGGTCAAAGTCATCGGACCCATTGCGGCCGTGGCCCAGCAACACAGAACTGGCGAAAATGAAACTCGTCGTTGCCAGGCTGGAACAGCTGTTCACAGGTTCTGACACGGCTCATGTGGACCGTTCACAACTTCTGAAGCAGCAAGACATTTCCAACAGCGCCGCTGACGATGATCGCCGCGCTGCGCTGGCTGCTGGTCATCGAGAACTTTATGAAGGTGCACGAGAAGCCGCCATGATGGATGGGCATGGAATTGTGTCGAACGAATCAGGCAACAATTCAGGCACTGATAAAAGAGAAACATCCACTGAATCCCCGGAAGGCTTTGAACAGCGGCCAACGAGGCCAATGGATTTGGATCCCGGGCGCCGACAGGTTCCGCAAGATAATATTGAATACCTAACCCATATTACGGAATCGAGCACCCAGGGCCCGGAAATGGGGAATGGATGGGTGTTTCTTAATCTGATAATCAACCTGGCGCAATTGCACACCATCAACGTCACTCCACCATTCGTGAAGAAGGCGATCAACACCGTCAGCACTAGGCTGGAGCTGTCCTCGGACGGAAGAATGGTGAGGTGGAATACCAAAGACCAAGAGTCGAGCGGAAGCAACAGCGGAAGTGCACAGAGTGAGGAGGGGTCTGGGAGCGGATACCCGGGGAGTGGCGAGAAAGATTCAAGCAAAAACAGTTCCTCTGGGTGTGGATTTGGTGCAGCGCAACAATCCGGCGACTCGAGCCACGAAAGCAAGTTCCACTACAAGCCGCTGTTTGGACAGCTACAATTCTTTGACGATGACAGTTCAAGCGCAATGACGAGCTCGGATTCTGATGCTCGAAGCCCTTCGGATGAATATGGAAATGGAAGTGGACGGAATGCGGGGCCGATCATCTACTACAAGGGGGGAAACTTCTGCACGGATTTGAGCAGCGCGCCAGTTTCAAAAAATCCCCTTCCCAGCTACAAGAGAATGACAGACCGGCCCCTGGGTATCCCCGAAAAATGCCCCGAATCCCCAGGCAGCAAACGCGAATCCCCACTTCACCAGTACACCATCCCCTCCGAGTCCACCCACGCAATGGACATTGAAACCGACGCCCCCTCCATCCGCTTCTCCCCCGAATTCACCGCAACCTACCCCTCCACCCCCGTCCCGCCCATCGAATTCGAAGCCTCCGGTGTCGGCGGTGTCCTCCCCGCCGACAACTTCGCCATCACCTGCCAAACACGCCATTACCTCCACCCTACCACCACCCTCCCCGTCTCCCGCACCAAGACCTACCGCTCCAAACTCCACCGCAAGCTCCTCCACCGCATCCCGCAACGCGCCCTCAACTCCTTCTACGAGCCCGACCAACCGCCTCCTACCTCCCAGATCCGCCACGAAATCCTTTCAGCGGAAACAACACGCCTCCCACCTTCCTCCCTTCCCCCGGCATCCTACTTCATTCCCTACACCTCCTCCTCGTCCTCCGACTTCGCGTCTGAAGATTCTGATGACGTTGCACCGCGGTCGTATGGCTCTGAGGACTACTTTGGTACCGGCCCCATCCCGTCGAGTGGTGATGATGAGAAGAATCCAGGTGTCCCGGTGGTGGCGGGGTTTATGAAGCGGAGCCCGTCAAGTACTGCGACAGCGGGCGATGAGAGCAGGCCTGAGAGTCTACTCGTGGGGGTGGAGGAACCGACGTTTGAGATGCCGTTGAGGCTGGAGGAGAGTGAGGGCAGTGGTAGTGCGGTGGAGGTGGAGGTGGAAAATCAGGGTCTGCAGCAGCAACAGGAGGGGAGACCCAGTTTGAAGCGGCATCGGAATATGAGTGGCAGTGTGAAGAGCAGTGGGGGCGTTGCGAGGAGCGGGAAAAGTCAGAAGATGATGGATGGGCTCGGAGCGGGAAAGAAGTGACGTATGCCCAGGAAGTGATGAGAAACGAGAACAATGATTCAAAGTCCATGTGTATTAACGGGAGTTGTCGTTTTTGTTAGCGTGTGCTTTTGTCGTTGCATTTTTGCCGGCTTTTGATATCATCGTCGTCGTTATGTTTTTTGTCGTTTTAGCGGGAGTTGTTTTTCTCTTTTTCGGCTATATATCCCGCTTTTCCTTTCTTTTCTTTTCCTTTCTCTTTTCTTTATCACCCGTTTCGTTGCTTACTTTCAAGTTTCTGGTTTCAGCTTATCCACCTGTAGCCTCAACTTTTTCTCCACCAAATTTGCACTGCATTGCATTATCAGCAAGAGGTAGTCTAGGTTAACTGTTTTCATGTTGTGTATGATGGCCGGGAGTTCCAGCCAGTCGGCGGTTGATACCCGATGTGATCGGAGGAAGTGTATATTTTAGCAAGATACATGGATGGAATATACCCCTATCAACTCAAGTTAGGTACTTAGTATTCTATCATTTATCCACCATCACCAGGTACTTATATTGCATTGGAGCCTGTGCCAACAATTGTCATACGATCCCGCTTCCGTTTCATGACATGTTAAGTGGAATCTACAAAGTCCTGAACTTTGCCGTCCACAACACAACAGATCCTCCACCACCACCGCCGCCGCACCTCCTACTGTATAGTCTATATTCTACCGTGGATCTGGAATAACCCAAACACGGAATCACGGACTGGAACCGGCGATATAGAAATTGATATCGGATTCCGCTCCATGCCTCGCCACTGCAGGTGCGAGTACTCTAGAACGAAGGTGAAGTGGTGAAGCAGACGTACTAGTATATACACCGCCAGCATCAACAGCGTAAATACTTCATTGTCCAAACACCTAGGTCACCCTGTCACCGGTTACGATAGTTACACGATAGTTACTTATCTCGCTCCTTTTGGGATGCTATTTACAGCAGGCGGCGGTGACGGTGAAGGTATAACTAACTAGAGGTTGAACGGTCATGAATAGTGACGGTAGTGGTGAACGGTACGCTCGAGGGCTCTAGACTACAGTCTTCCGTGACCGGCGAGTCGGCTCTGAACCCGGTGAGTAGTCAGGATGGGATGTATGCCACAGTAAGAATGGATACCAGTAACTTTGCTGTGGTGCTGGAAGGTGGATTGACGATTGACTCCCCGGCAAGTTCGAGGTTTATGGGGTGTGTTGATTGAATCTCCCTTCAGATGCAAGCATAGATACGCGATGTCTCAAATTCCTCCATCCTTGTTTTAAACCCTCTCGTATGGACAGATACCACGTCTCTATTTCCAAAAACCTGCCCTATAAACATACCCAAAAAAAAAAATCGAGCAAACAAAAGGTAACTAATTACAATCCCAAACTCCCAAAAAAAGGATACACACACAAAAAAAGAAACATATGCACCACGAAATTACCACCCTCTATCTCCTCATATCCCAACGCCTTTTAAACCTCCATCGGCTTCAACTCTGGGCTAACCTTAAACGGCGCCTCCGTCTTCCTCGTAATCTCCTCGACGGTGACTCCCTCCGCATGCTCGATCAGCGTGAGGCCGTCCTTGAAGTCGACATCAAAGACTGCGAGTTCCGTGATGATGCGGGAGACGCAGGTGCGGCCGGTGAGGGGGAACGCGCATTCTATTCAACATCAGTCAATGCTGATAATCACAGGATATCAAGGGATATACGCTTCAAAATCTTGGGATTCCCCTTCTTATCACAGTGCTCCATGGTGACGACGACCTTGGTATTGCTCGGGTTCGAGACGAGATCCATCGCACCGCCCATCCCCTTAATCTTACCCGGAAGAGCCCAGGACGCAAGATCACCGTATTGGTTCACCTGCATGGCGCCCAAGATGGTGAGGTCGATTCTCCCACTCCGAATCATGCCGAATGATTCATCCGATCCAAAGACCGCAGATCCCTTGGCGAGGGTAACGGTTTCCTTTCCTGCGTTGATGAGATCCGGGTCTTCCTCGCCCTTCCGCGGGTACGGGCCGAGACCGAGGATACCGTTCTCGGACTGGAGCTGGACTTCGACGGAGGGGTCGACGAAAGAAGGAGCAAGCATGGGCATGCCAATTCCGAGGTTTGCGTACATGCCGTTCTTGAATTCCTTCGCAGCACGCCTGACAATGCGTTCACGCTTTCCAGCGGCCTCGCCAGTTCCGAGAGCAGCGGCGGCGGCTTCAGCGGGGTCTTTGCGGTAGATGCGTTTCTCGATGCCCTTTTCGGTGGTGGATTGGATCACGCGGGTAACGTAAATTCCTGGGAGGTGCACACTGGCAGGAGGAATGTCGCCGGCCTTGACAATTTCCTCGGCTTCGACTATGGTAATTTTTGCGTTGCGGCCCATGGCGCCGTTAAAGTTGGCGGCAGAGAAGCGGAATTCGCAGTTACCGAGGGGGTCCGCGCGCCAGGCTTTGATGAAGGCGTAGTCGCCTTTGATGGCTTCCTCCATGATGTAGGCTTTGCCGTCGAATTCGCGGACCTCACGAGGCTTGGAGAATTGGGCAACGGTGCCGTCGGGATTGTACTTTGTGGGGAGCTCGCCGGTTTGGACCCAGGTTCCGTAGGCAGCGGGGGTGAAGAAGGCGGGGATTCCAGCTCCTCCGGCACGGCAGCGCTCAGCGAGAGTGCCCTGGGGGGTGAGCTCGAGCTCAATCTCGCCAGTAAGGTACTTGCGCTCGAAGGTCTTGTTCTCGCCAACATAGCTGGCAATCATCTTTTTGACCTGGCCTGTTGCAAGAAGCTTTCCCAATCCTCCTCCGTCAACGCCAGCGTTGTTGGAGACACAGGTCAGCCCGTTGATTTCAGTCCGCTTCTCGAGCTCGTTGATGAGGGTATCGGGGACACCGCAGAGCCCGAAACCGCCGGAGAGGAGGGTAGAGTTGGGCTTCATGTCCTTGATCGCTTCGGCGGCAGAGGGAAAGACTGGAGGTGGTGAGCAGGAGAGACTAAGGAGGACCACGACGCTCACCTTTGTTGATCTCACTCCTGCGCGCGCTCGAGGCGAACGTGCGGGCGAGAATCATTGAATTCTGCAATCACCATTGCTTAGTTGAGTGTTTCATCAGGCTTCCGACGACGGAGGAGCTGGCAGGAGCTTGGATGAGCTCCTCAACATACCTTGGAGGAGGCATTGCGGGAGAATGCACACGCAGTGCGGATAAAGACCGAAGCAGACACCATAGCAGGCGGAGAATTGCGGAGAGGGGAGGTTTGGCGGAGAATGGCGGGGGCCTTGGGTGGTGGGTAATAAAGGTGGCAGCTCGGGGAAGGGACATCCGCTGAAAACCGAGCACCCATCCGACGCCCACCAGCGACTTCCGAAGCCTATCCGAGCCGACTTTCGTCATCGGGCCGTTGGACGGGGGGCAATGACAGTGCTAGAGTATACACCGACCGGCAGAAATTCTCCGGGCAATCATGAATGTCAATTGTATTCCGTGGGTGCGGAAGGGGCAGTCTTGAGGGAGGAGAGGCCTCTGCGCACGTGACATGCGCAGTCGGCGATGGTGGGGTAGCTTGTGTAACATGGGTCCGAAGCATGTGAGGATTATATAATGTGCACGTGGTCTTGTAGTTTTGTCTTCACCATGATTCCAACCTATAACATGTTGGAAACTGACTTGGTCGCTCTTGCTCTACACGAGACAAGCATATGCCAGTTCCATGTTTCGTGGCTACGTGGGAGTACCTAGATAGCTTCCGCAACCTTCAGGCCCCCCATTCAGGCCCTCCTTGCTGAGAGATGGTTATTCTCCGTTGGACTAGCGAAGTAGAATGCCTCTTCTTCACTCTTGCGCAGCAATTGTCCATGTTCTACACAGGATTTTCTCGCTTGGTCTCCAGTGTGCGCAGTGCGCAGTGCCAACCTTCGAAGCTTTGAGCCTCTCCTCCTCGTTGAGCTGACAGGTCCCTGCAGACATCGATGCCTAACTGTCGCTCAACGCCACATTTGTGCCCACTGTCTCCATCCCCTCAGCCCATATGCAAATACAGGCTGCTGTACTGGTACCCCACCGGTTGAATTGGTTTCAATCTTACAGTGTGCATGAGAGGCCTTAGAATACAATGCATACACCGCCCTCACTCTCCAAATATATCATGAAGCTGCAGACTTGTATCGTCATCCAACAGCTACCCCTCCTCTCCGCATCGAATCTGACTGCCGCTGCTCAATCGCTGTTGGCGGCTCAGGAGGATATCGGTAGGCAACAATGTCGAGACCCTATCCCATCCCGGAGCTCAGGTCTAGAGTTCTCACCCCTCTGTATATAAGCTCGGGAGGAATCCAGCTCTCCAGCTCTCCATTCACCAGACAACACCATCATGGCGGCTCAGGACTTGGCTGAAAAGTATTCCTCCTCTCACCCGGCCTCCGCTCTCCAGGCGGCGGCCTTGAGACAAAAGACCGCACCTTCCGTGGTGGCCACCGCCAGCTTCGACGAAGCCATCAAGCTCTGCCAGACCAAGGTCAAGAAGATTTCCGCCGCATGCCGCCGTGACAACCTCAAGTACCGCGATATCCATTTCGATCTCTCCCTCGACGAGTACTTTTGTACTCACAGCTTGATCCAGCCGAATGATAGCAACGACGACGACGACGACGGAGCGTCTTCCTCCCCTGAGGGCCTCGATGCGGCAACTGTTGCGAGGGTTCATGAGGTCTTTGAGGACCCGGTGTTTTTCCGGGATGGTGCCACTGCAGGAGATATCAAGCAGGGCGAGGAGGGAGACTGTTGGTTTCTCGCCGCCATTGCAACGGCCACCAACATCAAGGGGCTTCTCGAGAAGGTTTGCGTTGCTCGCGATGAGGCCGTGGGTGTCTACGGCTTTGTCTTCCTTCGCGGTAAGATTCATCTACTCTCACTGTATCATCCTCTCTGACAAACCAGACTCGGTCTGGGTCTCTGTAATCGTCGATGACCAACTCCTCCTCAAACACCACTCCTTCGATGACGCCTCCAACGAGTACAAATACTATTTTAGCGGCAAAGACGCCTACGACAAAGTCTTTAACCGCGGTTCTTCTGCCCTCCTCTGCGCCAAATGCGAAGACGAAAACGAAACATGGCTTCCGCTGCTCGAGAAGGCATATGCCAAAGCCCACGGTGACTATGAAAGCATCCGCGGTGGCTTCACTGGGTTCGTTTCCTCACCTTCTATCCCGCTAAACGGCTCTAACCCATCGACAGCGAAGCCGTGGAAGACCTCACAGGAGGCGTAACATCTGAACTCTTCACCGCCGACATTCTCGACCGCGATGCCTTCTGGAGCAACGAGCTCCGTCACGCCAACGAAAACTACCTTTTTGCAGCGTGGACACCGAGCACAGGTCACACCGCCTCTCGAGAAGGCATCATCAAAAGCCACGCCTACTCTGTCCTCCGCACAGTCGAAGCCAACGGAAAGCGCCTCGTTCTCTGCCGCAACCCTTGGGGGAAGGCCGAGTACACTGGCCCGTGGTCTGATGGGAGCAAGGAGTGGACGCCGGAGTGGTTGTCGCTGTTGGAGCATAAGTTTGGAGATGATGGCCAGTTTTGGATGGAGTATAGGGACTTTTTGAAGGTTTTCAAGATTATCGATCGGACGAGACTGTTTGATGAGTCCTGGAGGGTTACCGAGATGCGCTGGGTGCCGTATAACGTACCCTGGGGAGCGGATTACGCAAAGACCCGGTATAGGCTTACTGTCACCAAGCCAACAGAGGCAGTGATTGTGTTGAGCCAGTTGGATACTAGGTATTTCAGGGGGTTGGAGGGTAACTACTACTTTACCCTGAATTTCCGGGTCCACAAGAAGGGCGAAGAAGACTACATTATTAGATCTCTTCGAAACGGTAAGCCCAGTTCCTGCCAGCATTAACAACGCCTGCTCACATCCCACAGTTTACATGAGCCGCTCCGTCTCTGCGACCCTCCAACTCGAGCCCGGCGTCTATGACATCATCTTCTCCGTAGAATCTCTCATCAACCCCGCCAAAACTAATGTCGAAGAAGCCGTGTCTAAATACAAGAACCTGGCACGCAAAAAGTTCCGTCAGGTCGCACGAAACGCAGACTTGTCGTTTGAGAAGGCCGGGTGCTTGAGTCCGTGGAGAGACGCGGATATCGAGGCGGCGAATGAGAATGATGCGCTTGAACCCGTGAAGGAGCTCGCAATGCAGTACTGGAAGGAGTTGTATGAACAGGAGGAGAAGGCAAAGAAGCAGAAGCAGAAGGAGAGGAAGAAGAAGAAGGTTGTTGAGGAGGAGGAAGCGGTGGAGGAGAAACTGGGGGATGAGGAGGAATGGGAAGATGCCGACGAGAATGACGACGGGGAAGGCGATGACTCCGACGCCGATGAGAAAGCCGATGAGGGCGACGACGACGACGACGACGACGACAACGAACAAGAAGAAGAGGAGGAGAGGGAGGAGATGGAACCCAAACCCGCCCCGAAATCTAAGAAACCCAAAGACCCCCCCACAAAAGACACCAGCAAACCCAAAGCCCCCAAAGACACGACCAAACCCCCCGCCACTTCCGCCCCTCACGCAGACACCAAACCCAAACCCAAAGACGCCAACACCCCGGCGGAACCCCAACCCCCCGCACCGCACCGCCCCAACATCCTCACACAGCCCTGGCTCAAGAACCTCCCACCCAAACTCTACGGCCACCTCGTCCGCCTCGCCGAAAACCACTCCTGGAATGCGCGCGTGTGTGTCGGATTGAAGGTGTACTCCAAGGATGAGGGGTTGACGGTCGATGTTGTGGAGCCCGGGAGGCCGAATTCGGAGGAGGAGGGGGAGAGTGGGGAGGTGGTGGTCGATTGGGATGATAGTACGAGGGATGTGAAGAAGGTGGAGGGGGAGGAGGTGAGGGTTGGTGGGGGGGAGAAGGGAGATGTAAAGGAGGAGGAGGAGAAGGAGGGAAAGCGGGAGGAGGAGGACGGGAAGAAGGTGATGCCACAGGAGGAGATGGATTAAGTGTGGTGGGGATACATGATTGGGCGTCTGGGATTGCGTTTGCGTTTGCTTTTAGGATTAGGTGATGAATTTATGCTCATGCGCTCGGATTACGTGATATGGAAGGAAGCGAATCGCGAATAGCGAATATACCTGACTGTTTGAGTTCACCACTGTTGCTGGTCCATGTGAATTCATCTTGATATTGGGAGGGGCTATTTGACCTATTGAAACTCCTATCCCACATTGCTTACTCTCCCGCTCCGCTATCAACTACTCGCGAACCAATCCAACCATAGGTTCGTATATGATACTGTCGGCTTTTGTTTCAATAATTTACTGTTAAAAATATCCGAGTGAGGTACCATGAAGCTCAGCGTGAAGAGTTCAGTTTTACAGTTTGAGTTCTTCCCGGTGAAGAGAGATGATGTGCATTCTGTGATGGAGAAAAAAAATAGCTTTATTCATTTTTCTTTATCCTCTTCGATTGTAGTTTCCGAGTAATGTCTATCGTGTCACGGGGTTCGTCACGCCCTGTGAAGTTCACTGACTACACTGTTCCCCGCGAATATGTGTCTCAAACCCGCACCGAAAGCGCAAAGATTGAGAAGCTCTTGTGGAGCATACAATTTCCAGCATTATTACTCCCGTCAATCGAGCTACAAAGTAAGACCACATACAACACCAACAACCAACAACTGCCCGAGAAACAACGCACAACCGGGTAGGAAGCTATCGAGAGCCGGAGTGTCGTGTCCGTAGACAATATGAGCTCTATCCACTCCCAGTGACTTGAGGAGCGCCACCTACACACGGCACCGGATAATGATTCGAGACGATGTTACAGTTTATACGCCGTGGTTGATCATTGTGCGGAGCTGATGTTTACAGCAGGTCGGTAACGGTCTACGAGGAAAAGAAGAACATGATAGCTGTGATCTCAGCATGCGAGGCCGCGGAATATCTCTGCAAAGAATTTTTCCTCATTGGCGCCAGAGATGCGCTCGTTCAGTGTGCTGAGTCTTCCAAGGACTCGAGGAGTGAGATGACAGCGCACAATACTTGCAGCTTGATAAAATCCCAGTGATCCGGCCCAGTGATACCCTCTCGTGCCACCCAATAAACGAGAGTTCTGGCATAGATCGTATCGTGTCCCCGCAACATTGCCGTGAAGGGTGTGGGAAAGCTCGAATTGAATAGCTGGCCCCGATGTGCATCACGAGTGGAACTCATCCACAACGTGATCCGGCATATCGAAGTGAAAATGAACACAAGAGTGCAGAGAATTAACCCTGGCACATCGGGATTGGTGATTCTTTGTCGACACGCTTGTAGATACCCAGGCGGCGCGAGCTTGCAGATTTGGGAAATCCGCCGTATCACCCGAAAGATGAGTTCTGGACGGTATTTCTCGGCAACGTGGCGTAGAAGCGTGATCGTCTCCTGGCTCCGGGGGTACAAGGTAAACAACCGACGGTGGGCTTGTTTCCAACAGTGCTGCTTTCTGTGGGAGGGAGAGCCCGGAGAGGTCAGCTAAAGTGAGCTTTTGTCATAGCGTCACAGTGCTCTGAAATGAGCAATGTGTTGAGTTGGTAAATGGTGATTGGATGGTTCCAAACAGCTTGCAGTGCTTGTAGGTATTGACGGTTGAGCCAGGTCCCATTTCGGAATCAGGTTCCTCGGCAGACATGAAGGTTAGCAACTGCGATTCCACGGGTTCAAATACGGATGGAACTTAATAAACGTGATATTGTTTGTCTAACCAAAGCCAAGGCAACAGCTTATCTTCGAGCAGAAAGCACTCTTGGGGTCGAATTTTCGGGTTGACTCTGAACAAGGAGAGAGCGACGTCCTTCTAAGATTGCATACGGACTGGTGCTTCTTGGTTGTGGCAGTCCATGTTCAATGTCCTGGTAAACGCCGCCCTCAGATGTAGATATATCGTGTCCGTGGAGTCGGGCTCTCGATGCGTAGCGTGGTATTGATATAGGTTATCTGTTGTAGTGTCGCGCAGGACCGAGCCACTGCATCGTCATTCATCCATTCGTCTCCAATATCATTGTCGGTCAGGTCGTATCCGTTGAATAAACAATCACCTTGGATCTCAATCTTCTCTGGATAAGCACATATGCGGCAGAATCCAGTGATGCGAGTGATGACATATAGTAGCATTGCTGGGTTGAAATCTCGCTGTTTCCTCATGACGGATGTGGTATAGGGCAACGATACAGCTGTCTTTTCACTACACAGGCAGGGCCTAGATTATAGACATCATCTTTCTAACCATCTGAAGACAAGTAAAGGAGAGGGAGTAATACCTTTCTCGGTGGATCCCAAACAAACTCAACATATGACCGAACAAACATTGCGGAGATATTTTCATCGGGTGTTGGAGGATACAATAGGTGCTTTCACGCTGGTTGGATATGGACCTCTGTCTTCAGTGATTAGAGAGTGTCAATGAAAGTGTAAGGAAAGAAGGGAAACTCACGGGTATACCCCGTGTTAGTGGAGCTGGTGGCGTCTTCAGTAGGCAATATGTAGATAGGTTCCAGGTGTCGGCTGGGAGGAAGGAAGAAAGGTTGTTGAGATGAGCTGGGCGAGTAGGTCGACAAGGAGATGGATATATACCTAGGTACTTGGGCGGGGAGAGGAGGGACGGAGGCTGAGGGGGGTGGAGAACGAGGTCAAAAACAGGAGGCGTCACAATTCTCACGCTCACGACCATTTCCAAATCTCATAAAATTCGAATCATAACACCTACTCCGGATGCACCAAGGTCCTAGCAATAATACCAAAACAATGCACCATTCACCCAAAAAACCCCAATGAATAATACAATGATGCAACGTAGGTCCCCGGCAGCAAGACAGTGCTCGTATCCGACAAACCCTTCCAGAAAGCTTCCCAACATGGACAATTCTCACTTTCCACAACTCTGATTCGAGACCTTTAGATACCTGGAATATCATTCGACACCGACTCCGATAACCGCATCTTCACATCGCATAACCACTACGGGTTGACCCCCAAAGCCTCCAGCTCCTTCCTCACACCATCCTCGGTCTTGATCTTCTTCAGCTGAGTTTCCTCCAGCTTCTCGCCCTTGGCCAAGCGTTGTTTCAGCTCGTCGATGGCGCGGAGCTTCTTCAGCAAGCCGCGAACCTTCTTATCTTCCGCGCCCATAGCGCCGGCATCTACTGCAGCTTGCGAGGCATCCGTCTTCTTGGGCCCGGTCGGGGCGCCTTTTGGTGAACTTTCGTTAGTATCACGGCTCCTACTTCTTCCATGACCGTTCCGGGATCTACTGCGAGGGACATTACCATTAGGTGCGTTAGGATTGCCATTGGGTGCATCACCATCAGCCTTGGCCTTCTTCGCAGCCTCCCGCTTCTTCTTGTTCTTCAGGGCAGTCTTCGAGAGCGGCCCGGCCTCATCGGCGCCAGTGCCCGTGCCAGCAAGGGACACGCCACCGCCTGGAGCAGCTCCAGGGGGAAGAGCTGGAGCAGCGCCCGGAACTTCGCGGCGTCCCCGGCCTCTGCCAAAACCGTTGACAACGTTGGGAGATCCCCCGTTCGCGTAAATATGAGGAGCGCCACCCTCGTCTTCGCGCTTGAAATGAAGGGGAGTAGCAGAGCCACGAAGTTGGGGTGGGCGATACGCTCCTCCAGCTGCCTTGGGAGCGGCTTTGGCGACATGCGACGCGGCCGAAGGATGCGGTGTCGGGGCAGGGGGCAGAGCGTGCGGCAGGGGGAAAAGAGACACTGGCTGCGGGCGCCAACAGACGTGATAAAGTTCCTCAGTATCCCATTTGTACATGAGACTGCCAGTATAATGCCAAATCATGACGCCGTTGTCAACTCGCAGACGAGGAGACGTGGTGGCCGTCAAGATGTGCTGACCATCCGGGGACCATTCACAGATCGAAGGGTTCGATGAATGAATGGTGGTGATTTTCGTCATCATGCACTCCTCCTGAATGTCGCCGCTCTTGGTACGAATATGGCGGATATGGCGCTTGTAGACATCGATTTCGCCCTGAAGGTTACCGAAACCTGCCACAAGCACGAGGCGCGCATGGGGAGAGTAGACGACCGTATTCCTGGGGCCAGTCGGGAGAGACCAGCGGAGTTTGCCCGCGATATCGAAAGATGAAGTCTTCGCAGGCATAAATCCGTAGACCACGGCGAATTCCGATGAATCAGTGGACCAGGTTACGTCGTGGATAGGGCCTTCCTTGTCGAGCTGAACACGCCAGTCGTTACCGGTCAGAGTCATCAAGTAAAGGTTGGTCTCCCCATAGTAGCTCTTGCCGGTCTTATCCGCGTCCGTCTGCGTAAACACTAGCAGCGCAGTACCGCGAGCGTTCCAATTCAACTGCACGCGGTCGGACTTGTAAAAGCTCTTGTTCGTCAGAACAGTCTGCTTTTCGGCTTCCACCTTGAAAATTTTGACCATTGCAGGTTGTCCCTTGCGTTCCGGCACAAGCGCAGCAACAATCAGATTGTCCTCGGAAGCCTTAGGGCTCAGAGCAAAGTCGGACACATCCTTGAGATTGATCCGCCGGATAACCGTCTCCATCTTGGATGATTCGAAAAACTGGACCTCGTTGGTAACGACACGAGCACAGTATTTTTCATCCTCGGTATACTGCAAGTTCCACCCGGACTGGTTCTTCTGCACGAAGGCCACGACGCGCTCGGCGGACTCAGTTTTCCAGACGATGAGATTCTTGTATCCGGACCCGTCCTCATTCTTTCCTGCAGTCAATTGTCAGCTCCAATGTCGTGGGATAGCACAATGAAGCTCCTACCAGGTCTTTGCCAAGTAATCACATAGCTTCCCCGGGGCGAGAACCCAAGTTCGTGAACATTTTCGACAGGAAGTGTAGTGACGACTTGACCGGTTGTGGGGTCGGCGACCTTGACACTGTCCATCTGGTGAGCCACACTCCGGACCTGGGCCTGGGTGAAGCTACTTACGACTCTGGCGACGCCCATGCAAACCACCTTCCATCAGGGCTATATGTGCAACACCGGTTGTTTCCTTCGGGCCTACGTTCGCGAATGAGCATCCAGTTCTTCACCCAAATGGGGTCGGGGATTGACGTACTTGACAAAGGTAGGAACATCAGAGTACTTTGGATAGGCATCGGTGAGACCAATGGTCTTCAAAGAGCGGTCTGGGATCGCAATCAGCAACACATTCTCACAAAATTGCCCAAACGCCACTCCCAAAGGTGTGATATGTGGCCAAACGACACAAAGCACCACACCGGAGGTCCGAGAACGCATGACGGCGGAAAGAGCTTACGTACAAGCAAACTGCGCCGACGGTGCTGAAGAGGCAGACATGACGAATTATCGAAAGCAGCTGGCGCAGAACCGAGGAGAGGAGAGGAGAGACGGGAGTAGTGGTGCGCGAAGAGCGAGAGTGTGGTGCTAATAGCAGAGCGATGACAACTCCTCACAAGTCAATGAGAGGAGAAGCGAAGCTTGGTTGGCTGAAAAAGTCGATGATTCCGAAGCAAGCAGCAGCGAAAGCGACGATAGAACTGAGGGCCGGTTCGACGAAGCTTTGGATGAACGCGTTGATGATGGGGTACAGTTGGAATCGGATGAGTTTGTCGATGCTTCTAATCAGGACCGAGCAACGAATGGACAAGTCCACAACAGGGCACGAAACTGCAGGACAGGGCGGCGGCGACAGGCGTCGAGGGTAGAGGCACGCGCTGTGTCTGGAGATTGAAGAGCCGGGGGAGAGAGGGCGGAGAGAGTGGATAGGCGGAGGGCTGGCGGGAGACGGAAAGGGGACCGCGGGGGGGTGAACGACCTCAAGCTTTGGGCTGGTGGTGAAGAGGAAAAGTCAGAGTGAGACTCGGCAGCGTGGGGACGCACATCAGCACCAGCAAGGGAGAGCCGCCACTGTCCAAGCATTGACCGACAAGAATCAAATGTTCCATTCTGGTCCAGAGCATGCTCCAGCCACGGGCCTTTGTGGTACAACAGAGACCTGTGAAGAAACATGTATTTCGCCTGAGCGTGGTGGCGACTCTCAGTCAGCACAACCAAATGTTCAAAGCAGTTCCATTCCACACTCTAGTATTAAAACATGATAACATTAAACGTTTCCGATAGAAGCTATACATTTCACAGCATGGCAGTGGCCAGACAGGAAACCAGGATCACAGAGCCCAGTTGAACGCCCCTCGAGACAGCCCCTGACTCCTTCTCCTCCGTTGCGCTCTCGGCCTTGTCAGTCTTATCATCAGACTTGCCAGACTTGTCCGATGTGCTCGACTTTTCAACCTCCTTCTCCGTCTTAAACACGGCCTTGTACTTTCCTCCATCATTTCCCTTGCCAGAACCAAAAGTTCCCTCCACTGTCACTTCCACAGCTTCATCACTCCATGTTCCCTTCGTCGTAGCCTTGCCCAACCCAAACTCCAGGTCGACCTTTGTGCCGTCCGCACATCCAGGGATCTACCACCGTTAACACAATCCCATCTCCACATCATTCGCCACTCACCTTCATATCAAACGCCTCATCCATATCCCCGGGCACCCCCAAAATCCTCTTCACCTTCCTCCTAGTATCCCGCACCGCATTATCCAGGTCAAATTTATACCACTGCTTCTTCTCCGCATGCGCGAATGTCGCCTCCAGCGTATTCTCCGTCTTACTCTGCGACACCCACCCGGACGAATTCGTCGCAATGTGGACAACGTGACCTTTCTCATGACATCCCGCCATGGTGTAGGTTGTCGGTGAAGCGCCTTTATACAGGTTGAGTGCGATGGAACCGGCCCAGGTAACGGTGATGGCGTCTTTGTGCGCGTCGCATGTTTGGCTGCCTTCGTTGAGCTGGAGGGTGATTGTCTGGAGGGGAATGTTATGATGATGATGAAACGTGATGATTGGAAACTCACCACATTGCCCGGGTATGTTCTCGCGCCGCCAGGGTGTTCGGTGATTTCGGTCGGTGGGATACAGAGCGAGGGGACAACGTAGCTCTCGATACTGCGGTCAAGTCCGAGTGCCGCAATTGGCGCTGCTAGGAAGAAGAGAAGCGAGGATTTCATGTTGGGTGTCGTGAAGTGGATGAAAACAAATGGTGAGCTCCCGCGTCGTTACCGGTCCAGAAGAAAACTTGAGAGCGCAGTTAAACCCGCCATCCTATATACCTTGTCCGACGCGGACCCAGGGATGGAGTCTGGTGTAGCACTTGTAGCACTTCTGGGCACCCATAAAGAGCCTCCGAGTTGCCTGGATATTTTAGGCATACCAGGACAAGACGTGCCATGCTAGCGGCTTCCGCGGTGGACTGATTACCAGTGTTTCGAACCACCATGGCGTTTCGCGATAAGTGTGGCTGTGGGGATGCCGCGGGTGATTGGTTGGAGGCCTCAATCTCGTTACATCGCGATATCATGAAGGGTGTTGTTTTCGGTGCAAAATCACTGGGTGGATGGCCTGGAGGTCGCTGGATGTGTTATACTGTACACCAGGCTAGTGCTCTCGCGATATCTGTTAGCAGATGCAGGCATAGTTGGCACTGCCATATCTGGTAACAATACTTGTGATTGAGGCTCCTGGAAACTTCTTGCTTAATTCTAGGTATGGGGTCGACTTCATGGTTCATATCGGTGAACTCAGGCGGCGAGAATAGTTGTTTGAAAGCACAATATTTAGAACCCCTGAACACAGTCCAACGTTACAGTGTCGGTATCCGGACGTTGCATCAGGCAAGTACAACACAAGTAAGAATATGTACCTGCAGGACTTGTGTTGGTTTCCAAAAGCTGAATCGTCCACTGCAGTTGGTCGAGATAACCAGGGAAAGTATCGACGTCCTCCTTGGCATGATATGACTGCAACGCCTGGGTGCTAGGGTATTTCCCCCGTGATAGGGGGATCGGAAAACTTACTTGTTTAGAGTATGGTACCGAAATGCTGAATGTCAAGTTAGGAAAATAACACTGTCGTTGGCTTTTGAACCAGCAAATGTTCAACAACTACAACAATGATGATGTCTCATGAAGCCACTGTCGTCCACAACACCGGTTCGCTGATCCTGTTTAATGCTGATGAGGCTTTACATGTGTTTCTCCGTATGCCACAATGGGGTAAATCCGGGATAAGACGATGGCGAACCGGGGATTGAGTCAACCACAGTTGTCTCGCTTTGTAGGCCCAATTGTTATAAAACTTCACTACCAATTTCAAAAAGAATATCGCGAAAAGGGTTGGTATCTCAAGCTTCTTTCGGAATTCCGATTTCGTATTCTAGCCTCCGCTTGCAAAGGCGTTACCTCTTCCTCAAGACTAACAACATTCGCTCTCCAGAGTTGACTCAAACCCGGTGCAGTGACATCCTCGGGGTATCGAAAACCACGTCATCGACAATGTA
>ML220126.1:379607-485715 GCA_004786065.1 Ascodesmis nigricans
AAAAAAAAAAAAAAAAAAAAAAAAAAAAAAAGACCAAACAGAGGGAAGAATGAAAGAAACCAAGAAGAGTGAAAATGCAGTATGAACAAAAAGAGATCAAAAAAGAAATCAAAGAGATAAAGGGAGGGATCAATGTGAATCCCCATAAAAATAAGGGTATAAAAGGATGCAACAAATGCTCGACACATACGCAGATGGACAAACATTTGTCAATCATCATCAGCTGCAATCAAAATCCATCTTTTCTCCGTGTATGTATCGCCATCTCTTCCTTCGAACATGTAAATGTTGAAGGTGTCGTCATCAGGAAACGTTTCTCGAGCCAGATTACATGATGGAACAGCACCCAGCCTTCGCAGCCCCGCCTCCGGCATCGTCATCGTCGTAGTCGTCCATGTGTGAAGTCTCAACCTTGGGATGTGATGGCGCTTGTTCGTGTCCGTAAGGGCTTTGCAGTTGTTTGCCGTTTTTGACAGATTCTCTTGCTTCGACTACTCTCCGGACCAGCACTGCCAACAATCAGTATCTCAATGCATCGCCATATTCCCAGGGAACGTACACATGAATGTTTCCTCAATGTTCACAACGTTCCTTGCGCTTGTCTCCATAAACCCACATCCATTTGCTCTTGCCCACGCCATACCCTCTGCACTCTTCACCTGCCGATTTTCCGCAAGATCGCACTTGTTGCCAGCCACAATCTTGACATGTGGTACGGCTCCTGGCGGCCGGGTGTCTGCTTGCATTTCGACGAGATCATTAAAGTATTCGAGCGCGGCGAGTGAATCTTTGTTGGTGATATCGTACACAAGAAGATAGGCATCCGAGTCGAGATTCTGCTGTGCCCACAATCCACGGTACTCCTCCTGGCCAGCGGTATCTGGCGAGGACGATTAGTTGTTGTTCTATGGATTGGGGGTGCGGGAAAGGTCGCTACCAGTAAGATTCAGATGGTATGTCCGTCCGTCAACAACTCGTGTAACTGAATAAGAGTCCTGTACTGTTGGATCGTATTCTTCTGTCCATTTCGATCGCACTAATCGCAGCGAGATTGATGATTTTCCTAATAACAGAGAAACGTTAGTAATACAGTTATAACCGTCCACGCTAGTTAATGGCTCTCCTCCGCCAGTGTGCAGTTGAAGCTCAACAACACCTGGGCCAATTCATCCGTCCATACCCTGGCACGTCGATCCCCGCTCTGAATAAACCAAACGGCTCACCTGTTCCGCCGTCTCCGCACACAGTGATTGATATTGACTCCATTTCTGCCGACATTTTTCGTGTAGTGGAGACGCTTTAGCAAAGAAAGAACCTCGTGATTGTGGAGTGTATGCGGATGCGGCTATAGGCGATGCTGGTTGCAGGCGTGTTTCGGTTCCTGGTGCGACTGCAAAATCAATCCCCCTTTCACGTCGCAGGAGCGGGCGTGATGCAGGAACAGCGGCGAAGTAGCGGGAATAGTCCGTGGACAATGGCGGAGGCGCTGCGAGAAGCGGGAGTGGAGGATTGAGGGCGTGTGGGATAGCTGAGTAGAGACGGAGCGGATGGTGAAGAAGAGAGGAGTGGCGAGAGGGCGAATGGGGCGTGAGGTGGGCAGAATGGGGCGAGCGTGGGGTGGCTGTACTCTGCCTGCTGGGGCCAAATGCAAGTGCGGGTAGGATTGTGTCCTTGGTGTTGGTCTGGGGCGAATGGCGTGGGAGGGTCCAATGTTGATTTCGAGAATCTCGATATTGTATGAATTTTTTCAGTGCTGGAGGAGGAGGATACGAGGAGGGATAAGGATAGCATCTGAGTGTGATCTAACGCCCCCGGTCCCTATGTATCACCCGGATCGCTGTGGGGCTCCTAGTTCTTCAGCTTCTCGAAGTCTGCCAAAAAGGAGACGTTGCACACGCCTAATGAGGACCCTAACAGCCACGAGAGATATTGGTGTAACCAGCGTGTTGCCATCACCCCACTCATCACCAACTTCCAACATCACTCCCCCAGTTTCTGCTTTGGCTTCCCTCCCTCACTCCGCCTTTGCCGTCCACACCAACTGCTATTCACTATCCACACTCCATACATCTCGGTTCCTGGTCCTCGTAGTCGTTTTCTGGCGTCAGAGAAGCCTCACCTCACTGTCCTCACTTGGGGATGGCTCAAGCCCATTGGTCAAGGTTACCTCGCTGCAAGGCAAATGAGCAACAATGTCGGCCAACCAAGCTCCTGGCATTGAACGCACAGACCACTATGAAATAACGACCAGGGAATCATTCGCCAAGAAACATGATTATGCCAGACACTCATTTAATCATTCCATCCAGAAAAACGTATGAGCTTGATCCAGACGCCATCGCAGACCCCAATAGCTTTCTCGAAAGACTGGAACCTCGAAACAGCCGATTATACCCGTAACGTAGTCAGATTTACCGACCAGATCGAGTTGTGATTATTATGTATGTACAAGCCTCCGACACCAATCAACAAATACTAAATAACTTTTTACAAGAATTAAAACAAAACACCCAACACCTTGGCAACCAGATCACCGGACTATGCTTCCCGCTCTATATTATTCATCAAACATCACTCGGTTCAACCGCTCTTCTTGCCCAACTCAACGTCCTGTTCAACAACGCTTCCCCGCTTCTTCATCACCGAGCTCAAGTCTCCAATGGGGAGCTTCAGCGGGCTGTCAACGCAGTCCAACACCTGGCTGGCCAGGACCCACCAAGCCATGATACTAACGACAAAGCAGGCGGCGCCACCACCGACCTCGCAGCGGTGTGCGATATCATAGTTACCCATAGCCTTCGCCCAGTCGGCGCCAGCGAGCAGAGGGAAAGCAATGGAGTATGCGATGAAGAGAATGACGAAACAGACGTTTGTGCCGAGTGAACCGAGAAGGAAGACGAAACTGAGAAGACCCATGAAGAGGTAGAAGAAGCCTGTGATGAAACATCAGTCAGTCAGTGATTGAACTCAATGGACTTGACGATATAAGAACTGACCATATGAAGCGTAGAACTTGTCGTCTGAGGCGCCGCTAGCGATAGCAGAGCTCAATGCCGCGAAGAAACCACCATAGCTGCAGAAAACCACGAAGCTGTAGGTGTGACCGAGGAAAAACTCGAGCAGGCCAGCAACAAACATGAGGATCCCGCCACAGAAGAAGTGTGTGCCACTATCAAGCATGTTAGCATCTTGATCATTGGCCCCACAACCCGAAATCAGGAATATTATCGGCATCTTGGTGGATACAGGGCGCTGAGCCGCAGTACGAGGTGGAGACTCACTTATTGGCTGAACCGCTGGAATCCGACCCTCTCCAGCCCATCAATTGACAACTCAGTGGAGTCAATGCCATTACCAATCCAGCCAGCGCCAAAGGCGTGGGATTGGCCCATTTCTTCGACAAAGGAACATAGGTGTCCTTGGAGATCATATTTTCGAAAGCGCCGCGCGAGATGGTGATGCTGTCGGCCATTTTGGTTATCGTTTCTGCTGAAGCACTGCGGCCGTCGTATGCTGCTGAGACTCCGGCGGAGGACATGATTTATACAAAGATGAATGCGGAGTAAGGCTGCCGAAGATGCTGGCGGGGTTCTAGATGCGGGGAGGGGTGGTGCAACGTCGGGAGAGCAAGAGATGCAGGAGTGACAGCGGATGAACTCGGTTAGGTTATTGCCAAACACGCGTGGGGGTGGAGGTTGACTGAGGTGGGATGCTGTTCAAGTCGCGTGCGGCGTTGGCGAGAGTGAGAATGAAGAGAACGAACAGATGAGATCCAGACGAAGACTTGATGTTTTCCCGGATTACAGCGAGATTATAAGCTTCTCAAGTTTGCCCCCCCAAGTGTGCTTCTGTCAAAGAGATAGATAACGACATGCTCTCTAGGACAGTATCTCGAGGAAAAAGTCGGAAACGGGTGCTCCAGAACACGAAAACGGTCCCGTTTTCACGGAGGAGCTAGAGATGCCCGTCAGTGCAGAACTGCAAGCAGAAGAGAAAGACATGGATTGACATTAAACTTCCGCATAGCCGGAGAGGACTCTGCGACGCTGCTGCTCTGCGCTTGGGGGCGCACAGGGCGAAGGGGGCACCGGTAGCCTGATGTGGAGCAATATTGTCGGCTTTCGTTATTCTAGCCAATCAGAGGTATGGCTACCAACCTTACTCAACTTCGTATGGACGCCATTGGAATCAATTCCCGTCCCATTTCAACGTCATGCAGCCCTGCGCTACCATCCTAGCGCCCGCATCCAAACCTTAAATCAACGTCCACCCTTTAACCAGCCCTATCAAGGTTTCGCTGCTCCCAATACTCCGTTCGCTGTTGTGAGGACACCGAAAGACCGCAGATTTCTGGGCCTCTAGCGACCATGTTCGGCAGGCGTTAGGATTGTGAAGACCTTGTGTGTCATGAGAGTTCCATCAGTGGAGCCATTTCGTGCGCTACGTGCGAGTTTTACCTAAGTATTAGGTAATTGGTGTCGACTTTTGTGGGGACTCCGCGGGAACACGGGCATGACGACAGGTGCACGAGTAATATCTTTTTTTTTTCTTCCGGCTTCCGATGCCCGCGGCCTGTCGGAGTGGGCGTCCAAAATTGAAACTTGGGGGGTCCGATTTTCGGTCGGGATCCCGACCCAAACTTGTATGCTGGATGTCGCGGAGTCGAAAATTACCCCGAGAACATAACTCGCTACGGCTTCAGTGGAAGAATGCAGGGAAAGTAAACGGATCTCGGCACTCGGTTGGTAGAAAAGGCTTGTTTTCCCACTGCTAATGGGGATGTGTCAGGCGTGGTGGTTGTATCGTATCTCTTCGGCTCTGCTTCAGGAGCTCTTCTTCAGCTCTTCAGCCTTCAATGAATTGCAAGCATCGTGCATACGCTACCCCGCGATCGATGAGAAATCCAAAAACCCCATCACCAAGACAACATTCGACGTCAGCGGCTTCTTTTTGGATTCCACCAACCGTTGACAGATCGCTTGGCAGAAACGCGAAAGAAGCACGATCGGAATCATGTACCGGTCACCAGATTATCGCTTGCACCCGGGGACGCCTTGAGCTCGCATGCCATGAGCTATAATTCAGCGCCATCTGCCGAATGTTGTCTAAGCACTCTGCATGGAGGAAGTTTGACAGGTAGCGCAGATGACCGTTCATTCTAACTCCCTTTCGACCGTTCCTAGTTGCTCAAGCTCATTTCGAACACGAGTACTGGTTTGCTGAATATATTGCGTCTCAACAACTGCCACTGCAGTTACCTAACAGTCCGATGGCCCGGGTTGTTCTGTGAGCACTTTCTTTTTCACTGCAAGCTGCAAATGGAGAGGGTGCACAGAGTTGTAGTAGAAGCATCTCAGTTTTCCAGACCCTGCCGGTTTTCGGCGGATCTATTCCAATGAAACCCTTCCAATAGAGCGAAAACAAGTAACCTACGTTACTTCTCCCAACTGATTTCACGCTTTCCCATCTTCTTTCACAACTGCACACCCGGTCTGCTTCCCCATCTTCCTCGCCATCCCTCGACAGCGAATCACTTTTTTCCCAGCCCCCTTCACCCTCAGATCCCTCGTCTTATCCTTCATCCACCTCTGCAACAACCTCGACAAGAACCCATATTTACTACTAGGCATACGACTCTGCCACTGCGCCATTTCCTCCTCCGGCAACTCCAACCACTCAATCGCATGCTCCATCAATATCTCCCACCTCGTCCCCAGTTCCCGCTTCCCGAGAAGCGGATCCTCATTTTCGATCCGGGAAATGATCCCGAGCTCTTTGGCTTTCACCCAGACGAGGAGCTTGAGATTGGAGACCTCAGTGTGCGTGTAAAGATTGAGAGAGCGTCGTGCTTCTGCTACTACACCCATTGCTGATATCGCCCAGCGAGAAAAATCGTGCTGCTGTGTGGTGCATACAAGGACGGGTGTGTTGATGATGGAGTTTCTCGCCTGGGGCGAGATCGATGCAGTTTGCGATGGAGGAAGATGAGAACCATCCTGACATGTTATATGGGTGGATAGTGATCATTTCTGCGGAAGATTGAATGTGGGTGTTTTGCAATTTGTGGTGAGCTTGCGTGTTGAGGTACCACCATGGTCGTGTCGTGGGGCCTGTGAGGGCCCATGGTATAGTGATGGATTGTGACGATGTTGATGGAGCAACGGACGGGTTTGGGGGCTTGATGGTCAGGTATGGTAATGGAGAGCATGTTGAAGATGTGTACTTTGTGGAGAGACATTGAGTAATGGAAGTGAATGCGGGATGGATCAGATCTGGAGGAGAGTGTGGAATCTCTGATAGAAGAAGAAGCGATGTCCACAAATACCCTCAGGAGACGTGATAATCGTTCCCCTTTTATTGCGGCTTCCGTGCATCCAAGTGCACAGCTACACGCGCTGCTTCTTTCTCCTACCATCCCCATCAGACAGCGATCTGTTTCGCAAACATGTTTGATGGAGTGCAGATTATTCCCTTGATTTTCCACATATGTTCCGGTAGGTCTAGCTCTGGTTTCGTGTTGGTGACTTGTACATACAATATCCGTAGTGCGTTATGGGAATTGGAGAAATCATGAATCTGTCTGGGTGTACAACGGAGAAATCTTAGTGTTCAGTCTCAAATTGGGCAAGGAGGGAGGTTGGACTCACAGGTTACGCTTCTGAGGGAAGCAATATTGCTTTCAAAGCTTCACCACGCGGTAGAGTATTACAAGCACCATCAAGCTTCACAATCCGCCCTTCGTGCACATTATCCTTGAGCACGTATAATGACGGGCGTTTTGGATATTATGCGGCTCGCGTCCGTCCATGATTTTCAGTGCGCGCCAACTTGTTCATATTTATTTTTTCCAGTCCATCCGGATTTTCATATCAAAACCCATAATAAAGTTGTAGTTCATCGGGGGTACGTGCTTATTCACAGAAAGAACCTGGAACGTCTTGCTCCATGTTACCGATTTTGGTGATGGAGCCAGAAATTCCAAGAAGCCAAACTGCCGTTTCCATTCCTCGTCGTCGCCCTGTGGTAGGCACATAAAAGAAGAAACAGGTTTGTCGCTGTCCCAATCCTTAGAAGGAATTTTATTTGTCTCTCAGTCGTCAAATTCATTGCGAGCCAGTGGAAACTTAGTGCAATAATATTTGACAGGAGAATATCCGAAAAAAAAGTCGGCCTGTTGAAGTTAGTCTCGCAGTAAACAATGATAGAATCCGGGATTAGTACAAGTAAGCGGCGGAGCCAGTTGTACTTTACTCACACTTTACTTTCATGTTCACAATATTGCTACTCCCCATGAGTAAACCAATAGCCGCTGCTTTACTGTATTGAACTGAAGGACAGTACCATATACCCAGACGTAAGGTGAATGGTGATTTGGCTATTTGTGGTATGTCCACACACATTAGCGGCTGTGCTAGTATCACGGGCATGTCTGAGTCGATGTTGGGTAGCTTGTCCATGGCGACAGCGCTGCTGGCTGTAACTTTTCGCATAGTCAGAACCAAGTCTCGGTGTCATCTGGTGTTGAATTCTTACGAAGTGCCCATACTACCGCCCACATGATCCGTCGACCTATTCTTAAGGACCGGTTTGATGTGTAACATGGTAATATAGGGTTGCTTTGAGACTTTTGAAAAAAAGGATGGAACCGTCAAGCTGAAGGCTAACTTCTTTCGGAGGAGTTGTGACGCGAAGACGTAGATGACTCCTTCAGAGTCGGCTACCAGTGGCATTGGGCGACTAGAGTTGCCGCTCAGCGGATGATCTTCTGAAGTTAAACCTAGGCTTCTCAAGGCAACCCACCTTTATACCGAGAAGCTCCTTGATCCAACTGCTTTACAATGCCAAATTCAGGCGCATGGTGCCTCTGTCCAGTTCTAGACGGCGGAAAGTAAAGCAATGGCCTCTCGCATCATACAGGCATTTCCGTGAAGCTCTCAGGTATGCACGGCGTAAAGCCTCTCCGAATTCACCAAGGCCGTGTGTTTTTAATGCATCGGTCATGCGCAGATTCCCTGGTCAAGTGAAAGCGCCCCTCTATCAGGGAGCAATAGATGATGAGAGTCGAGATATATATGAAATGACCAAGGGAAATGCAAAGACGGTATCGCTTGCAAAGCCAGTGTGTCGGACTTCAGGATCAGAAGATCTGGACTGCAGTTAGCCAACCACTCTTGCATTAATGATTGAGTTGATGGATAGAGGTGTAAGTTCTTACGATCCGTGGACATACCCTTCAGGTGTCTCGCCCTGGAGTATGTAGGATGGCGTTGCTGTCATGTCGGAGAAGCGAGAGTAAGAGGGTTCCGAAGCAGTCCAATAGTTCTTGTCACGTGGTTTCGCGTCGTGATCAACGCGACAACTTCTCATCTTGAGGTCTACCATACCTACTCTACACCCGCATCGCCCCCCGTCATGGCCGCTGTAGACAAGCCTCGTGACTTTCACCATCCGCATACGCCATATGCCGTACAGATTGAGTTTATGAACATACTTTACTCTGCTATCGAAGATGGTTGCGTTGCTATCCTGGAATCCCCCACTGGTACCGGCAAATCTCTATCCCTCCTCTGCGGCGCTTTGACCTGGCTACGGAATCATCAATCGAAAACGATCGAAGAACAGCTTGCTGAATCGGAAGGAGAGGACGATGAGCCGGAATGGGTCAAGGCACATGCCAGAGAGGAAAAAAGGCGGCGATTGCTGAGGGAGCGGACGGAGCTCGAGCAGAGGTTGAAGAGGGTTCGCGAGAGGGAGAAGAGAGAGAAGAAAGCAGCGGAGATGGCAGCAAATGTAGATCGAAGGAAGATAAGGAGAGTCAATGTTGAAACTACGACTGAAAACGACGACGATGAGCAATGGGAATTGGATGACTATCTCAGCGATGACGAAGATGGCGGTAGACCAAAGCCCAGTAATGAAGGAGATGGGTTATCAGCAGATGTCAAAGAACTAATGACTAAGTGAGTGTGAAGAAAGTAAGTCCACATAGCTGGGGTTAACCATATTTAGGCTTGGAATGACCATTCCCGGTTCAAAAAAAGAGGAAGAAGAGGAGGAGCTGCCAGATCAGACGAAGGTGAAGGCGTATCCATCTGCTGAACACGAAAAATTCTAATTGTATATTTACTCACCAGATCTACTTTTGCTCGCGAACACATTCACAAATTTCCCAATTCATTAACGAGCTCCGGAAAATAGACCTGCCACCCCCGCTTCAAACGGACATAGACGAAGGGCTTTGCAGCGATGTCAAACAGTTGTCACTCGGTTCTCGTCGAAATCTTTGCATCAATCCTCGAGTTTCAAAGCTTTCTTCGACGATGGCCATAAATGAGAGATGTCTTGAACTTCAAAAGTCCGGAACACCTGATGAGAAACGTTGTCAGTTTTTACCAAAACACGACGACAAAATACGACCACGTGAATTTCGCGACCACGCATTAGCTACCATCCGGGATATTGAAGATCTCGCAGATTTAGGGACGAAAATGGGCATTTGTCCGTACTATGCATCGAGAGCTGCAATCAAGCCTAGCGAGGTATCTTCACTAAATGGCTATGGCCCCGATTAGTGCGAACGAAAGGTAACAATAAATATAGATTGTCACTCTACCGTACCAACTCCTGCTACAGTCCTCGGCGCGAGAAGCTTTGGGCATATCCCTCAAGGACCACGTTGTTATTATCGACGAAGCTCACAATTTGATGGACACCATATCATCTATATATTCGGTCACCGTCACTCTTCCGCAATTACAACGCTGTAATGAGCAGCTCGATTTTTACCTCACAAAATACCGGAACCGTTTGAAGGGCGGCAACAAAGTTTACGTTATGCAAACGCACCGTCTTCTCAGATCATTGACACTTACATTAGAAAATCTGAGCAAACAACAAAAAGAACGCGAGGTGCCGTCCGGAGACATCCTCGCTCACCATGGAGTGGATCAGATCAACTTTAACAAGTTACAAAAATACCTCACCGAAAGCAAACTTGCTCGGAAACTGGAAGGATATCTTCTTTCTCAGCAAGAAGAGGAACAAAAGTCCAAAGTTCAATCTAGAAGGGGCAACGGGCGTGTTCTGGATACATCAACTAATCCTACCTCGCCCGATGCTGTTCCTTTGTTGACCCATATCCAATCCTTTCTGACAGCATTGACGAATCCTTCTAGCGAAGGCAAAATTTTCTGCTCCGTGACCGACTCTAAGGAGTGGTGCTTGAAGTATATGCTTCTTGACCCCGCGCATCACTTCCGAACCATTGTCAATGAGGCTCGAGCCGTCATTCTTGCCGGAGGAACTATGCAACCGATGGAGGATTATACGACACATCTCTTTCCCTATCTTCCTCCCGATAAAATCCGTACACTATCTTGTGGACATGTGATTCCTTCCGAGAATCTCCTCGCATCACCGCTTGTCAAGCGTCCCTCTGGCGGGGACTTTGACTTTACCTTCTCCTGTCGCAATGACCCATCTATGATCGACGACCTTGGAATGTCTATCGCTAATTTATGTAACTTTATACCCCATGGAGTGGTATGTTTTTTTCCAAGCTATTCCTATCTCGACTTAGTGGTAGAGCGATGGCAGAAGAAAACCAAGGATGGAGTCCCTACGGTGTGGGAAAGGCTAGGTGCGAAGAAATGCATCTTCCGAGAGTCAAATGAGAAGAGTGGTGTTGAAGAGATACTACGAGACTACAAGATCGCGATTGACACTGGTAAAGGCGGTTTACTCCTCGGTGTTGTGGGTGGTAAGATGAGTGAGGGTATCAATTTCAACGACAAGTATGCCATCTTATACTCGCTCTCTTGTATCCTCTTACTCACACTTAAGTAGTCTCGGACGAGGCGTCATCATGGTTGGCCTCCCTTTCCCAAACCCAAACAGCCCCGAATGGAAAGCCAAGAAAGAACATGTTGAGAGCATGGCATACGACACATATCCACTTCGGAAACTTTCAACCTCTGGGGAGCCAGGTATCGTGGACGAAGTAGCTCGGAAAGCTTATGCCAAAGCTGCAGCCCAGGCTTTCTACGAAAATGCTTGTATGCGTGCTGTCAACCAGAGCGTTGGTCGAGCCATTCGTCACATCAATGACTACGCTGTAATTGTGCTCATTGACCGTCGGTACGCCACCAACAGGATTCAAGCTAAGCTGCCGGGTTGGATTAAGTCGAGTATGATTCCAGTCAATTCGGGTGGCGTGAAACAACCAGGCATGAGCGAGGGAAGAGTAGTAGACGTCGTTTCCAGGTGTGCAAAGTTCTTTCGTGGGAGGAAGTGAGTTATTGTGGAGGTTATGTTTGGGTCTGAAAGTATTTGGCTTCGTTGGTGAGGATCGTCTCTACCGAAATCCGATCGCGATGACACAAACCTGAGATCGATCGTCTTCCCTACGCGACCTGTGACTGAGCCCTGGCGCCAATAAGCCCAGTGCTTGTGTGCAGATCTCCATCATCCTGGACCGGCGTTTGTGCGCATATTTCTGAAACATGTCTTAAACATCACTACACATCAGAATCATCAGAAATGGCGCTCAGTTTCCGACGCCAGACTCAATTACCTTCGTATTATCCCGCTCTTGAGGGAAATAACGGCATTACAAACGTGTGAAATATACGGCATCTACATCGGCGCTCGATGCTAGAGTTTCAATCATCCTCGGCGTTTTATAACAACCATAGCATCCACTTCTTTGAAGTTTACCATATTGGGCATACAGCATACTCATACACTATTCCGTGGCTCCCAAACCACTCTCTCACACCAAACAGCTTCCATGACGTAAGACCAGGGTCTTTCGGTATCAGGAACCCCGGCTTCTCACGAATCAGAAACATGTACTTGAGGCGAATTCTTCAACGATTAACGTGGTGATATTGTCGCATCATCCAGCTACTAATGCCGCAGGGGTCAAACATTGGTTAAACTTGTATACAGCTCTCTACCCGCGCGGATATGGAAGGTTGAAATATACCTCGAGCGCACCATATCTTCTTCAAAAATTCACATAACTGTCTCGGTCATTTGCATCCACTGATTCTTCATCCCCGGCGGATTTCTTTCTTTCGGCTCTCCGGCGTAGGACGACTAAACCTCTGGTTGTGTGGACGAGTGGGCAACCAGTACGGATCGCGAGTCGCTCTTTTTACCAATTTTCATTCCTCTGGCATTCATCATCCTCAATTGTCGCCATCTTCACTCTTACTCGCTGGCGAGTCACGTCGACACCCTCACAATCTCCGGCTCTACGTCCAGTTAGCTAGTTGCTATCATGGTCTGCTTGGAATTGTTCTTGTTGTTCGCCACGACGTTGGCAACCCTCTCAGATGCATATTCAATCCATGTTCCGCGCGATGTTGGAATAAGTCTGGTGGCGCGACAGGTGAGTTCCCATCCTCCAATATCCATCGTCAAAACTGAAAAGAATCACAGAACCGCAACAACAGGCAAAACAATAAAAACAACAACAACAACAACAACAACAACAATGGAAACGCACAACTCACACTCCAAGCCAACAACATTCAAAGCGCTTCCAAAGCAACTGGTCAAAATGGAGGGACTCCCGCCGCCGGACAGTCGAATTCATTGACGGATGATGCAAACTTCATCAACTTTTGTTCCGGAAAGCAAACGACAAATGGACAACAGGTACGAGGAGGTTCCTGCAATGGGATCGGTATGTTTCTCCTTTCCGCTCAACGCCCATTCCGTGGCGGTGAGGGATGCGTATCGGAAGCTGATATCCATAGTCATGGGCGATATTCCTTCACAGAACAACATGATATCCACCATCATCCTGAACCCGAAACCTGGGGAGAATCTGCAGGCCAACAAAGCTTTCGATATCCAAGTACGCGTCAACAATCTTGTCCCTGGTGCTTTCACGAATCCCGACAACACTTACTACGCCGCTCCACAAACCCTCCAGGGAGGAAAGGTCGTCGGACATACCCATGTCACCATTCAAAGTCTCGGCACCAACATTGAAGCTGCCCAGCCGTAAGTTCTTAAAACTCCATCTTCCCTCTCCAGAACCGGGATATGCTGATTGATGGACTTGCATAGGCCTGATGCAAAAACCTTCGTCTTCTTCAAAGGTATCAACGATAACGGTAACGGCCAGGGCGTTTTGTCGGCATCCGTTGCTGATGGCCTTCCGGCTGGAAATTACCGGGTGTGCACTTTGACGAGCTCGTCGAACCACCAGCCGGTTTTGATGCCGGTTGCGCAGCGCGGTGCTCAGGATGATTGCACCAAGTTCACGGTCGGGGCTAGCAACAACGGAAATAACAACAATAACGGCGACAGTAATAACAACGGCAACCAGAACGGAGGAAACAACAATAGTACACAGCCCCTTCGCCTCCTGTATACATATGGTACAACGTAACTAATGACAGCCTAGACTCCAATACCAACGTCGACGAAAAGCAACAAGATAAGCAGGGAAATCAGCAGGGAAATCAGCAGGGCCAGACCAGGAAAAATCGAACAAGGTTTAATAGGTTTAGAAGTCGCCGGGGTGGTAGAGGCAGGAGCATGTAACGCGGGCGGATATCGTGTTGTCTTGCCTCTGGAAAGCGTGAGGTATCAGAGCCGAATTATGCGGATTGAGATGAGGGGATAATTGATAGGTTGTAACATACAATACTTTGCAATCAATTGTTCTGCGTTGAGGATCGAAATGGAAATTTCTACAGGCCGAGACATCACGCAGTTTTTCCTGACTAAACGAGTGGCGGATTATGAATCCCGATTATATCCGATTGATTCATCCACGCTGGTGCCAACAGTTGGTCACTGCTCACCCCAGCAAAATGAAATCAAAAAGAAGCACAAAGAAAGTCACTCTGCCCGGATTTGATTTTGGAGTCTCTTCTAAGAATATTGTTGATAAGAATATGGGTGAGGTGCGATACTATTACACCACAGAGGATTGGATATTGGGTAATATTGAGTTGGGGTTATATACTGTGCCCGTATCCACAGTGCTGTGTTCTTTCTTTGACATCAAAACTGAGGTCTTTCATCTACTCAATCCATTGATAACGCGGTTCTCTGCTCTCAGTACGGAGACTCCCCCCAAACCACCAACCACCAACCCCCGTCTCATCTCAAAGACTTCTCATCCACATCATCAAACCCGCGACCTCATCTTCACACAACTCCATCCCCACTCTACAACTTGATGTAACACTTCACACACCCAGACCGTCTCACATCATAAAACATCACCGACACAGTCTTGATGCAGCCAGTTGAAACACCACGTTTCACCACATCGCAACCATATCACGAGGCATTTGGTACAACACCCGGTATCACTTTGATGCGGCCATGAAGCGGCGTTGTTGCAGATGAGTGTGAGGCCGTTTTTGGGTGTCGAGAATCCTCGGGGTTGTGGAGTTGTGTGGTGGTTGGTGGAGAGTTGAGATAACGATCTGCTATATAGAGTGTTTCAGCATCATGGGGGAGAAGCTCTGCGTCCTTCCGTCAGCAAGCTATCAGGGTGGGACACAATTGTTCGATGTCTGCAATCCAAGTAAGCCAATAACCGTATCTGTTGGCCTCCCCACAGAATCAACACCACACTACCGTGTTCACCTACTCCGCCCACCATGGACACTCTATCCACCTCACCACCAATCTCATAGCATGTCCCAACACCGGCCACATCTCTCCCTCCCGTCACCGCATTAACCACCACCGCCCACACCGCCTCCTCCACCACACCCGCCGCCAACTTCATGCCAGCGGCGAAGCCGCAAAGGTCCAGCTCACCCATTAAACCTCCCATCCATCCATTTCAACGCTCCCATTTCTATCCCCACGACGAATTCACCAATCATCCCCGCCATTTCTGCTGTGCAGTATATCGTATCGGTACATTCACCATCGGCTGGGTCGGTTGCATTTGCATCTCTCATTATCACTCACCTGCCTCATTACCTAGTATCATAGAAAATCACTCGATCCACCATCTTACCCCCACCCATCAGGAACTTCGAAATTCAACGCAAATGTTGCATTTCTATTTCGCAGCGATCCTGACGCCATTGTTTACCGCGTTTGTGCTGGCGGTTCCATTGCCGAAGGAGATGGTGAAGAGGAGGGTGGAGGGTGAGTTGAAGCCATTCGTCGGGGTTTGGGGAATAGGGGCTGAGATTGAGTGGTGCGTAGGGGCGAGTGTTGTGGTGGAGGGCGGGATGGAGGTGTAGCGGTATAGGGTGGGGTTGTGGTGGTAGATGGTGGCGGATGTTTTATGATATTGGTTTCATTGGGTCGGGAGGATGATGATGATTCCGGGACTGGGATACAAACTTTCGGGATGCTTTGGTTGTGGATACCGATGGTGACGTAGAGTGTCTTCTCATCTGAACCTGAAGATATGTTAGATTCTTAAAAGAACAGAGAGAAGCCAGGAAAAGTGAGATTGATGGTGAATCCAAGTCATGAAAATGGTTTCGTTGAATTAATCAGAGTGGGCTGTTGGTCTTGGAAAGCTGCGAGCAGGCGATTTGTCACTCCACAGTGACGTATTCAATCCAATGGGGGTTCGGCATCTCCCAAGGCTTATAAGTAGGACTGGAGTCTGGACCATTGCCACCTGCCACAGATCGATACCCGCAAACTGATAGAGCCGAGAGATCTGTCGTCTGCGAGATCTAGGACACTCGGCTCTGCAAGATGATGTGTAATCCCCTAACATCCACATTCGACGTTGGAAATCGCTTTTGGACAAGTCCCCATGACGCCATTCGCCATGTGACGTTGCTAGACGAGAGACTCGGAGAGAGATCTGGAGACGGTTTGGGTGTTACTGTGCATCGAACTCTCACTCCCAACTGTTCGCATCGAGCGGGAGATGCAAGCGAGTTACAAAGACGGGGAGCCTCCAGGATTCGGCTTGTTTGTCCGGGTTGCACCGCGGCAGCCCATCCGAGCGGCAGAACTGCTCAGTCGAGTGCAGGGCAGTGAACCAGCGATTGTTACTTTCACGCCGGGCTTTCCTATTGGTGGAGAGGTCAAGTATTTGGAATCGCTGTGGGGTAACGTTTGCGAGGCTGCAGGCTGCACACGGCATGAATAGCGACAAGGCTGCTACCACAAGGCGAAAGGCCCCCTCCAGTTGAGGGCTGCCGGGTGTGCCGCCCAATGTATAAGAGGACTCCGGTTCGTGCCGATCCGTGGCATACACAGCCGTAATTTGCACGCAAGAGAGCCGCAAATTCCATGGGCAGTTCTATACAGTCATCAGCACCAGCGCCACAGATCTCGAGCGGCTGTGAGATCTCGCTGCCTTGTCCTCTAGTCGGCGCCACAGAAGGCTGTCCCGACCGCTGCCTGCTCACTCAGCACTCGCTGCTCACGGCTGCTGGCTGCTCACGCACACGCACAACCCACACGGCTACAGGTGTTGAGCATCTCCTCTTCCCATCGTCGGTGGGTCGCTGGCATCCTTGCCCCGCTGTCAGTCAGATCTGGCGAACCGAGATCTCGCAGCGAGCATCTCGGGATGGGCGCAGGTTATGCGGCTGAGCGAATGCCGTTGTCTCACTGGCTCCGGCTAATAACTCCGGAAGGCTGACAGCCAGTCCTTTCAACGCCTCGCCCGTGACACCGCGTGTAGCCAGGGTTCTGCAAGTGAATATTCAGTCCGGCAACGCTCTGGCCAGGCGAGAACGGTTGCTGACAACTGACAGACGTGTAAAAACCAGAGAGAAAGCCACACCCGCCTCAGATTCCACTCGAGTTTCCCCCCCCCGTCTGTCCACTGCAACCCACCAGTGATTGAGGCTAGCTAGTTTCTGGTCGTCCATCACCACCAGCATCACCACCCAAAAGGTAAAGACTACACACACAATCACCACGTTGAGCGCTTCTGATCTCTCTTCTCTTTCCCCTTGACGACTCCTCGCCGCCTCGCCGCCCCGCCGCCCTCCTCCATCAATATCCCAGCTATCTCGATCCTTCGCTGGCCATCGCGGACGCCCGTCTTTCACCGCTCGATACCGTCTAACCGTGTTGGGTGTGGTGCTCTCCGCAGCTCCCTCGCATCTCCGACAGCCAAGCCGATCTCGAGGTGCCAAGCAAGAACGAAGGGATCGTGAACAAGGGTCCTCGCCGAAGCAGCAGCTCGACTGTACCAGGCACAGCGAAAAAAGGGCCCAGTGTTAGGGCTCTGTCGACGCCGTCGCGGACGTCTGGGAGGGACCGTGACGGAGGACGAAAAAGAACGACTTGCACGCCTCTCGCCCCCTCAAGCCATTTTTCCCGCTCCTCTGTCTTCTCTGTCTGTCTGAGCGCTGCTGTGTTGTGGTGTTCGCTGCTGCTCTTCATCCTCCTCCTCCTCCTCCTCCTCCTCCTCCTCCATCTCTCTCCCCTCCGTATTCCCGCTGGATACAACAACAACAACAGCATCCACATTCAACGCCCTTTATCCATCCGATCCGCCATCAACCATCATCACCTATCATCTCTCCATTTCTTCCGGATATATTCTCGATTCTCGCTCGGTCCCGCTGACGTTGCATCGGCTGTACTCGCTCGCACTCCAAAACACGTTTGGCATCATCCCCAGGCTGTTACATCTCGACTGCCGCCACAACACCAGTCTCCATCGGACACGCATTTTCCGACTTGAAGTGTTTCTGCTTCCAAACACCTCTCGCTACTCGGCCATTACAAAAAGATCATCCCCGCTCCGGTGCCTCTCGCTCGGTAATTAATAACATCGAACCTTTCCCCCCGGGTCTTTTCCCGCCAACCGATCATCTAGCCCACAATACAGCTATTCGACACTGTCACATCGATATGCCTCCTACTCGAACAGTACCCACTGCTCCTGGGCAGCGGCCTACACCACTCCAGCGGCCCCAGCCCGTGAAGCCAGTCAAGTCCGAGCGTACTCACGAAGAAAACCAGGAGAGGTTTGTTCATCCTTCTATCTGCCATTTGCATTGGATTCTAACCATTGCAGAGCATACATTGCCGCCTCAAGAAGAAGCGATCGCAGCTTGGAGGCACGAGTTGAATCGGCTCGACGGGCATCCGAGATTCACAAGAGGAGAACAGGACGAGCACTTCGCGTAACCGAGGCCGATGTCCTCAACGAGGAAATGTATGAGGAAGAAGAGGACGATCACTATATGCGTCACTTTGGAATCTACGATCCGCGGTTTAGACGCTCCGACGACCCCAACATTACCCACGCTAAAATCATGGCGTACTATCAGCATCAAGAGAAAATGAGGGCCATGTTGACGCAGAACCTTCAGGCCCAGGGACAGCAGCGAGGACTTTACCAAGTGCCCATGATGTTTCCTTCAATGGCTCCAGGCTACCACCCAGTTCAGCAACGGCTCATGTCGGCATGCCCTCCAGGATACAATTCACAGATCATGTACGTGCCGAATCCAACCCACAGCCAGGGGCGGAACATGTCAATGCACTTCCCTCAGAATCCCCAGATGGGCCTCAATCCAACAATTATGATGCCTACCGGTCAAGTTTCGACAAATCCCGGAACCCCTGCGCCCAACACACCACAACAATTTGTCCACAGCCCTTCCCCGGTCGCTCCCATGATCTCCCGACCATCCCCCTCCACTGCAGGCAATGGGTCGCCGCCATCGACCACGACCCCTGCCGGTTTGACCATGCCAGTTTCTCGAGGAACCCCGTCTGCTTCGTATGGAGCTCCAACCCCCCAACCACAACGCACCGACAATCAGGGCATCGAACAATCAGGGTTCCTTTCTGCCGACTATCCATTTACGACTCAGCTTCCTGGAGAATCCCTCAGATACTATCAGGGCATGCAGATGCAGTTTAATAATTATGCTGGCATTGGTTCAGATGATGGGAAAGGAGAATTCACCGCCAAAGATTTTGCCTCTTTAAGCCCCGATCCAAATCAAGGCTGGACGGTTGCTAAGAACCAACCCTTGCCTTCACCAGCAATCCAATCCCATGACTGGCCAGTGACAAGTCAGGATACGTCAGAGTCGGTTACGGCGGCCACAGATAGCTGGTCCAATATCAAGACTGGTCAGCTTCCTCCCACTCCCTCTACAGCGGGACTCGGTCTGCAAAAGCTCGAAACATCGCTGTCGGATGAACTGCCTGCTTCGCAGTCGTTACTCGCGACGGAACCAAGTCAAATCGCCACACCCGACGGCGACATCTCTTCATTACCGTGTACGTCAGCTGGAGAACTCGACTTTTCATATACTGCCCTCTGGAATAACCAAATTTTCGGAACAGGAGAGGCGCTTGATGAATGGAGTCAGATGTTTTCCAGCGGAGATTGGAGTCAAAATACCCCTTTCTAGATGTCAGGCGGTGTCAGTCCGGAAAAGGGCCGCTTATTGCACAGGAGTTTATTTTTTTCTGGTGTTGGGTTTTCTCATTGCAAGGCGTTTGGGTGGAATTTTCTAGCAACTTCGTCTTATTTCTGTGCTATGTTTGAGATACTTTTTTGCGTACGATCCTTCGTTTAAGTTTCTTGTATTCCCCTTAATTACTCATTTCGGTTTTCTTTTGTCAGCGGTATTGAAGTACATGATGAAAGTTGGTGGTTGTCCGGTGGACCTGTTAATATCATCTTGGTTCTATCATGTTGTGGATACCGTTGCCTAGTGGTCATGTATTGTACGATGCGGGGTTGAGAGTGCGTGGTGAAAAAAAGAAATTGGTCTGAAATCAATCTTCAGAAAGTGTACAAGTCTCTGCAAGCAGCGGCACGTCTGTGAATACCAAATTTCCAAAAGAACGTCCTTGCTTGCCCGTGTTCGCTGTGGAAGCCTCTGTCCGCAAGTCTGAGCAATCCATCTGAAAATGACAATGAATTCACGTCAGAGGATCGCACATCACCTTGGGATGCGATAATCTTGCATCTGGTCGGTCAACACTGCTCTCGGGAACACCGAGAAAGATATGGGGCCACGACGACGTTGGTCTAACACCGGGCCAACGCCGGATGTGGGACAAAATAAAAAGCTATGGCATCTGGACTGTACCGCGGCCGCTGTTTCCGGCGACTCGCTCGAACCACTATGGAGACCATGGTTCACGCTTTGTGTAGAAGAACCAGCACGGTGGGATTGCTAGATCTGGAGGGTTGGATAACTGATACTCTGTGGGGTGGAAGATATTCTCCCCACGAACCCCGCAGCGACCGCAACATGCAAGTGTGCTATCATATCTGTGATTTCTTGCTCCTGACCGGGACTACAACAGCCGGTTGCAATCGTTTTTAACTGATAGGTCATCGAGATGTCTCGTTCGTTTGGATAAATGCTGTTGAGAATCGAGAGCACGGTGCAGATGGGTTGCGGGTTGAACGGCGGGGATACTACTACGGAATAAGCAATTTTGAATACCGGTAGGCGAGAGTGTCGGCTGTATACTGGACTCTGCTCTTGTAAACGGTAGGAGGGTGCTGTATGCCACATAGCAAAACAGTGGGACCCATTTGAATGAAACACTGGCGTCGTTGTTCCGTCTCCCGGCAGTACTGCGGTAGAGGCTCGTTGTAGGAGCATATGGCATAAAATTTACTCACAGACGCTGACACACAGACAGGGTGGGAGATAGAATAACTCTAACGGATGCGGTCCGGAAAGTGGTCATGAAACGATGTGCTATGTATACTATGTCCGCACAGACGGATGGACGGTAATGGTGCGGAATGTGGACTGTGCGGTTGAGGATCGACGGGTGGGAGTGATGAGGGGTAAGGGGATTGCCAACTCTCCTAGAGGTTGGATGCGGTGGGAGGGAGATGTAGAGAAATGCTATTCCTTCATGCTCCCCAAAGAATTGATTCCAACAAAACATGACTGGAGAGCGGTATGTAGGATGCTAAGTTCACTTTGCGGTCCCGGCGTCATCGGCACTTAACCCGACGATAGCCTTGTCAGGACCAAAACAACACTTAATACCCTCGTTTATTGTGGTTATGACAGTCGGCGCTCATATCGTTGCTAACGTCGCCCAGGCCGAAGAAAGGCGCCGTTTTCGGAAAGAAGGAATGACGCTAGTTAGTCCTCTCTATCAGAAAAACAAATATTGCACTGTTTTTCACTCGCCAACAAGCCGCCCCCAATCCACAGTCCACCGCCAGAAAGCCCCTAAACTACACCGGTTATCATCTTTCACCCCTCCTAACCCCCGCTCCCTATCTTCCCCCATCGCCGAACCCACACCACCCCTAGCCCCATCGAACACGAATCTACAGATTCGCTCGCCCGTTACCCCGGTTCCGCCAGCCTCTATACCCCATCCAGTGATAAGCCCGAGAAAAGATTGTCTGAGATTCAGATTCAGATCATCGTCGCCGAAAAAAAGGCGCGCCGTGGTGTCGGGAACTTGAAGGAGGGTTTTCGGAGATGGCCCCCGCGGAGGTTGCGGGTTAGGTGGGTAGATGGGTAGATGGGTAGATGGGTAGATGGGTAGATGGGTAGATGGGTAGATGGGTAGATGGGTAAATGGGTAGATAGAGGGCTAGGTTGGGAGCTGTAGGAATTGAAGGTACCTGGATAGATGGGGGCTAGGACGCGGACGGGTAAGGCCGAGGCGAGGGGATAGGAAATGAAGGTTTGCCATGGGGTGTGGGGATGGAGGCGTGGGTTTCTGAAATGTCCATGGTATTCGGGATGAGATTCTTATGAGAGTTGATGTCTATGCTGATATCTCTGGTTCAAGGCCTATCTCCCCCAGGTACAATCTAGTACAAAGATAAACAACCCCTCTCATTCCCGCCCTCACTCATTTCTTCTAACGCAACCTCCTGCCGCCTGTTAGCCGACCTCCCGGTAATCATACCTTCCCGCGTTAGCTGCATCGTCAAGCTCACGCAAACAATCCCAATATGGTTCGAGGCCACCCCGAAAAACGACAAACGTCTGCAAGTTCGCTCTATCCCACTAGTTAGGGCGATCGTCATACTGACTGCGAACTGGAGCAAGTTTTGAAATTTGAGCATTGGCGAGAAAAGACCCTTTCCCCAGCCAACCGCCTGGCCGTGGCCCCCCTCGCATTTTTACCCCTCAAATGTCACTTGATACTGGGCGGGAAGAGCCAAGGCTGGGAGAGTGAGGAGTTTGGGTCTGATCATTCTGTCCATCATTGTGAGATACTCTGTTGAAACACAGTTGACGTGCAAAATAACCGAGTCATACTGGATGTTGTTATTTACCACAACATGCTCGCCATCCACATCATCACCCGTCATCAGAAATACGCAAATCTCCATCCCATCATTGGCAGCCCGAACCAGACAAGGATGAGCCTCTCCGGTCTCGCGGTTCCTTCATTCGGCCCCCACCTCACGGCCCCCACCCCAGCTTCCCCTGGTCAAAACGATTGGTCAACAACTCTCCTGCCACAAGTCTCCGCCCTCTGTCCCAAACCAGCAACCAATCATATACTGTGCGACGCCAAAAGTGAAACCGTGCCGAACCACGATTCGATTCGATTCGGACCACTAAGGGACCACACTAATATCCGAACATGCTGCATGCCAAACCAGATCATGCGATTCGGCGGGATTGCCGAAAGTGAGTGAGGGAGTGTGCCCAGTGCGTTGCCGGGGTTGTTGTCAAGTTAAAGTTATCGCTCGGATGCGTGGGATCGCCTACCAGGTAAGGTAGGTACAAGGCCTGCCAATACGCCTGGCGAAGGAGCCCGCTTTTACATATCTAGAGTACCCCATGGCCAGGGTCGTTATAGGGGGTGTATTTGACGATGATGATGACACTGATGGGCAGCCCTGTCGACAAAACTGGATAGAGCTGGATATAGCTACAGAGATGCTACGTACGTACCAACGGCAGGAACTCACCCCAATGGCATGGTAAGACAGCGCCGGTATAGGGCTACGATACAGCGGGTTCTTGATGCCGCATGCGCGAACCAGAGGAGGGACCTCGAATTTCCGGGTCGGTTTCACCATTTGGACATACGTCTGAATTGAGATAGTTGGCGAGTCTTTTTGTTGGAACTGGAACTGACGGTTTGTGGGGTCGGAAGTCGGCTGCGTTGATGTATTCGGGTTTAAACGATCTGCTGTACATATGTGCTATGTGTAGAGAGAATTGGGCTCGGATTTTGGATGGCTTTGGCGTGAGAAGATGCACCAAGTCCAGGGACGCCGTAGATACTGATGTGGGGTCTCGAAGAATAAAGCCTATAGAGCTGTGTTTACGATAGAACGTTTATCATACTCTGGTTATTCGAACGAAACTTTTTTTCCCCTCCGTTTCAGCACTTTCCAACTCCACCCTCCTTCCTGGTTGTATGTCAGTGGTATATCTTCTCTGTTCATCCAACTGACACTACTTATCCCGGTACACCATCTCATCCAAAAACCGAATTTCGAATTTCATAACGCTATCTAATCTAATCACATAACAACACAGCACACAATACCCACAACCCTTCCATTCTCACCATGATGAATTCCTACCACTCCTGGGAGATTCTCCCCATCGACATCAATCACCACATATGCTCTGAATATGAAACTAACCTCACCAAATATATCAGGATGCCTTCGCCTGAACGAATCACATCCTGAGTGATAATTCATGTGTGACGGTATTCGTAGTTAACACAGCAAAACCCGAAATAATTACCTGTTGTGGGATTCGTTTTTGAGATTAGCGAGCTTTCGATTCACCGAGACTCGTTTGTGAGGTTATGCCTTGAATGAGGATGGAAATCGTTACGTGGAGGTAAGATTGGATAGTTGTATTCTGCCGCCAATTTGGAGTGTCTGGGAACTTTGCTACATAAGATTGCCTGCTTGAATTGTATCGGTGGATGATAACATGCTTAAGGGTTTGAGAAAGCTTTATCTAACCCCACAGAAAGTAATGGAGTCAGAAAAACCTTTCATTAAGGACATGGGCAGAGATAAAGACAGCGAGTGTTTGGCTCCAGGGGAGTGTATCCACTCACTAGAACAAGAAATCTCGAGGTTATATCCGCGTTTCACTCGGGCTCATGTCTATAAACTGCACCTATGCACTGCGGCGTTTGATAGCTTTTGACCAAGTGAGCCTTGACGCTACAACCAATTCCAGAAACCGGGCATTATTTAACCATACGTCTAAAGCAGAAAAAAAATGGAATCTTGCCCTGAAACCCAACCAAGCCAAATGCACCACAATAAACCGAAAAATGCGAATGTGTAATTCGAAGAGACAAGGAAAGCGCATCAAGCATGTTTAGACAAGGGGGGCCAAGTTAAAATCTGGAGGTGTTGAATCGCCAATCTCTCTCTTAACAGCTTCGGTTATTGCCTCTGCCTGGTCTTCACGGATGAATACTACATGAGAACAGATTAGAAATTTCCTTCGCCAGGTGGATGGGATTTGCTACCTAAGAAGTATGGTGTTGGAGGCTGATGATCGTTCGGTGCCGTCGTGAAGATTTCTTGGGGATCTATCACTTCAGTTACCCGCTCGTCATTGTATTTCCTCCACATGTGTCGTTGGAAGTCGTAGATGTAGATCCAGTAGTGTCCAAAGCTGACGGTTCCTGTTCGATGTCAGTAAGTCTATATGATCTGGCGGCTGCTATGTCACCTCTATGGATAAACACAGAATGGATTCTGTAGCCATGAGAGCGGAGATCGGCGAACTGGTTGGCTAGTTGGGATTCCAATAATGTAACCCTTTCCGCAATGTCTGCGGTATTATGTTAAGCGTGGAAAACAATGATTAAGCGGGTTACTGACCACTAAGTTCTTGCTTGATTTCTGCCAAGCGCCGCTGCAAAGAAGACCGGGCATTTTCTGTTGCCAGGCTGGGGTCTATAAGCTCATAGTCCTCAAGCATTTCTTTGGCAGCATCAAGAACTGTTGGTACATCAACCCCCGCCTGTCATCGAATTAGTCACTATCCTCATCCTACAACGCCGCTGAAACTCACACTTGTATTTGTGAGCTCAATTTTGCGCTTCAGCAAATCCTTTAGCTCTTGTTTCCATTCCCATGCCTTCTCTCGTCGCTCTTTAAGGTCTGGAACTGTATCAGTATCCATGTAACGGTCCATGAATATAGTCTCCGGGAAGTTAAGATGCGCGTGCGCTTTGTAAGCAGAACCCTTCTCGCGATCGAATTGTACTCTCTGAACCTGAATTTGAAGAATTGGGGGAAGCCTTCCGAGTGATAAAAATCGTTTCGCTGAGCGCCCTTCGAGATCAACTTGCTCAACGTCGAAGCTACTGTCCAGTGCTGAGTATATATCCTCATCACTTTCCGCGACGTTGACAATGAGGTGGTTGAAAAGCTCCTGTAATCCATGTCAACAGAATGTAGCGTATCAAAATCCTGACAACCCATACCTCTTTCGTCCGAATCTCTTCAGAGTTGGGAAACGTCAAGGTTTGCTTTGTTGTTCCATAAAAGTATCTAACTCGGTCAGTAACCCTTCTTTTATTGGTCGTATTGACTGAGTGGACCAACTCTTTAATCAAATCCATTTGCTCTCCATGGCTGTCGATCTCGGTTGGGCGGATAGCAGACTCGAGCTGAAACATGACATTGCCAATGCACTCGGTAACATCTTGCTGGCGCCCGAACATGAGATCACCAGCAGACGATTCTCGTTTCTTTATCTGGGGGCGGGGTGGGATTGGTGGTGGTCTTTCAGGAATATCTGGGGGCGGAGTCAAAGGAACTCCTTCAGGAGCATCCGCTAGCACGGTATCCTCTGACAGGGCAACCGTTTGCTGAATCAGAGAATCTCCTCCCACACTCTTCTCAGTGTCTTTCGGAACTTTGAGGGGCATAAGACTCTCTTTGTCATTCGAAGGAGGTATCTTTGCATCGACATCAACCATGACATAATCGCTTCCTACGGAGTTGTAAGAAGGGAGCTCATTATGCGCGTGTGATGAAGGTTGGTCCTGCGAATCCCCAACTAGAGTGTCTTCGCTAACAGCATCATCTGCAACATTTGGACCATTGATGGGGGTATCAATATCCATGGCGTCATCGGTGTTAGAAAGATCGATGGTTTCTGGTTTTGAGGCCTCGACAGATTTTCGACGCTCTGCTTCTTCGTCTTTAGAACTAACCAGGGCTAGATAAGCCAGATCTCGTTGGGGAGCAACAGAGGTCATTTTAGTGGCTATCAAATCCTGGAATAAAGTTCGCAAGTGACCGGCAACTAAATTGTTAAAATACCACCTAAATTGTGGAGTATTCCATGACTTACACTTCTTGGCTCTTTCAATTTCCTGACGACTGACTTTCCGACCACCGACACGCTTACGATCCACCACATCGTCATTAACATCTGTTTCCTCGTATGCCTCGAGATTAAGAATCATTTCTCGCAAAGGCTTAATGGTGAAGTAAAATTGTAGTAAGCTGTTGAGATAGCACGTGTTGCCAATGTTCTCGAGCCCAACGGGCGAATCAGAGGATCCTGGACCAGTGGTTGCCGTCTCTCCAGTGGAAAGATAGTCGAGGATCTGTTTGCTGTTCCTCTCGGTCCCAATTGCTCGCAATGCATTTCGAAGGTCATGGACTTGCCCTGGCATGTCCATGTAGCGCATCCCGAAGACAGTGATGAGCGTGTCATCGTCCATTGTTCGATCTTCGACCCCAAGAGTGGCAAATGCTTGTCCAATATCAGGTGGAGCCTCGACAAACAGTCCTGTTTCCACAAACGAGAGGAGAACCGAACTGTTACGATATTCGCCTATTTTTCGGACTGCTGCTTTTGCGGCAGCTTCGTCACCGGGGAATTCGGCGACCCTCGCTGCGTACATGGAGAGAATCATAGAGTCTTCAGTGTCTTCGGGCACAGTGAGCCAATCACAGGCGCTTTTAGCGGTGGGGAATGAAGCTAACGGATATCAGCAATTGATAGAGACGATAAAGGAACCAAATCTTACTTTGCTGCGCAACTTCCAATATGGCAGTACTGTTGCGGTATCGACCAATGATGGAAAGATCTTCTCTGAGCTGGTATTCCTGCCTAGGGGAATCTGCGAGGCGTGATTTAAACAAACCAATGATCAAACCTTCTTCAGCACTCTCCAAATTAGTGATTCCCAGTCGTCGAGCTGCCTCATAGGCATCCCCTGATGTATAGGCTCCCTGTGACCGCTGCGTTGCGACTTCAATCTGAAGGACTTCCGTCCCGCGCTGATGAGAGATATTTTCGAGGCTTTCTAAAAGATATGGCCTTGACTGCACATCACACAATATCTGTCGTTTAAAGGCCCAGATCACCAATTGATCTGAAAAATCTGGCAAGATCCCCAAAGCAGCGTAGTATCTATACAACATCAGCTGACATCCTGTACGGGTGGAGGGTTCATGCTAACCGAGTCATATCTTTACCACCTAAGTCAAGTCGTGGTCGGATGCTTTCATCTACACATTGATATGAGACCTGGCTAGCACTTTGAGGAGAATTAGAGTATCTTTACATTCTTTACAGCGCAAGATAGTTTTCATGGCAGAAATGGCAGGCACATAACCATCTTTGACCGGGGCTTTGGACATCAGCAAGCGCCATCCAGGCATGAGACATATTTACATACCAGACTTGAACCCCTTCGGATTCTGGACACTCAATAGCAGTGTCTCATTGTACATCCAGAACAAAGGCTCAAACTGTCCCAATGAAGGCGGTATCCATTCATTCGCTTGCTGTTTCACAGTCAGAAGAGCGTTCTAATGACGGGTGGATGACGAACTTCATTAGATTGAAATCCAGCACGTTCAAATAGCTCAGCGCATTCATCGGTTAAGAAGGTATTGTAGCGCTTGTTTGCTCGTGGAATGGATCTATCATCGCCACGTTTAGCATTTTTCAGGTACGAAAGCATGGTTTCCAGCGCCCTTCCTGGTAAATCATCGGTATGAATTTTCGAAGAGGGGTCTATCTGCTCCTTATTCTTCTGGATAAACTCGTTCTGCCTTTCTCTTAGGGTTGGTTTGTCCATCAATAGTAATCTCAGCCGTTCATTAATATATGGTGATGTGGTTTTCACGGTGACTTCGACCGGGCAATCGTCCCCAACACAGCGGAATACCCGGGTTTCCTCCCACCGATCATCATTTCCATAGAATGGAGTCGACGCGGATGGACAGTAAGTGAAAAAGTGCAGCGGATTGTCGGCAGTCGGGCATGGCCTGGGGGGTCGGTCCGAGCGTGGATCGGGAGTACAGTCTACGATAAGCGTGACATGTAGACGGCATTCTTCGCATATTGATGCTATGGTGTACCGGTCGTTGAGCGGGCTGCCTGCATACAGGGGGAGGGTGCAAATCTCGGTGATCTGGTGAAGCGTGTGCTTGTGGCCGACGTGAGCGGTCAAGGGCGAGAAGTCGTCGGAGAGGGCCTGCTTTCCGGGGATTGAGGGATCATGTTCAAGGACATTTTCCAGGAGACGGGGTGCAGACCTCCCTGGAGGCTGTCAGCTGGGGAAGCTGGGGGTGTGGGGCTGAAGAGAAGAAGCGAGCGTGAGCTCACCCGGGCGCGCTGGTCCAAGCACCATGACGGCGGCGTCGAGGAGAACGAAGGGCCGGGCTGAGGGAGCGGAGGAGGACGAAGTGTAGCGGGAAAGGGTGGAGGGGCTTCTTTGGGGTAGAAGGAATGACTTGTCGAGCGTGTCTGATGGGTGGGGTCGTTGCTGGTTGGATGGAGGATGGAGGATGGAGGATGGAGGACGGAGGATAGTGGATAGTGGATAGTGGATAGTGAGTGGATCGTGGATGGAGGACGGGAATGTTGCTAGCAGGGCTCAGCGAGGTGGAGCAACAAGCGATGGTGGGGCAGAGCTGAGCGAGCCAGGCGAGCGACCTGCTCCTTCTGCTGTTGTTGCTTGCTGCTGCTCATGGTGGCCAACCAGCGGCTCGCTGTACTAGACCAGCACCACCAACGTCCTCGACATCATCGCCTCCAGGTCTGCCTCCCCTCCCCCCCACCCACCTCCCCCCCACCCACTTCCCCCCGCTACTACCCTCCTTCAGCTTCCGAAAGGTCACTTCCAATTCTCTCCCCCAATGACCACCACCTACCTCCCCAGCCTCCTCTCCCTTCGCTCCTCGGCCACCTTGCTGACCCCCGGACCCCGCAGATACCACTCCCTCCACCCGCCTTGACCCCATGTCCGACACTCGTTTCCAGAGACGCGATGCCATCGCCGCCAGCACCAAAGGTGCAATGATTACTGGAGGCATTGGTCTCACCCTGAGCGCCGTCCAGAACTCGTTGGCGAAGCAGAATGTTGGTGTGACGGGTGTTATCACTCGCACTGGAATGACCATTGTTTACTTCAGTACGCCATCGACTCTCCAGGAATTCGCCAGGCACTGGGACTGATGAAATTGCCACTTGAACAGCTGCTATGGGCGGCGCCTTCAGCTTTGTCAAAACCGCTGCGGCCAATATCAGAGAGAAAGATGATTTTTTGAACCCTACCATCGGCGGTCTTTTTGCTGGTGCCATTATTGGAACCAAGTGTAAGGAATCAATTGGGGAAGTTCTTCGCGGCCCGGAGAGTTCTAACACTTAGCTCAGTCCGTTCAATCCCTGCAGTTGTGGGGTACAGTCTTGGATGCGGTATCCTGATGGGTGTTTTTGATTTCTGCGGTGGTTCGTTGCGGGGAGGGTACGCGAGACAATCTGTGGAGAACGATTCGTATGGAAAGAAGATGGCTTTGCGAGCGCTTCAACAGCGCCCAGTGGAGGACACTCTGGAGGCAATTGGGGAGGGCAGAGGTACGTGCTGTGCTGGACGTGACAGTGGTGGCGGCATATTCGTTCTTCGCTAATGGGTGATAAACAGGAGTCTATGGTCCCGGCTACGCAGACCGAAGGCAGGAGTGGGTTGCCAACAAGCTGGCCGCGGAGCAGCAGTAGTAATTGTTCTCGACATTCCCAACTTAGCGATGATTTGTACAGTAAAATTGGGGGGTTGTCCTGTCACATAAATTTCTTGAATGCTCCAACTTTTTGGTGTTTTGTTGTATTTTTGCGTTTGCCCCATGTTCTTGCGTTTTCCATCCTGTTGCTGCACCTCCTCTTCAGTCATCACCCCGCCATGTCCAGCACCACTCCCGACACAGACATCCACACCATACTGTTAGACACTTACAAGAGTAAGTCCCTTGATACATTCAAGTCACAGCAGCTAACACCCACAGAGCTCGATGCCCAGATAGATGAGCTCGCCACCGCATCCCCAGCAGACCGTCCCCGGCTCATCGACGCCTGCTTGTCGGGCATCAACACCTTCTCCGACCAAATCACCGACGCAGCTTCCTTCCTCCCCGCTTACGATCAACGCACAAATGCAATAGTAGCTATCTACCATCTCCCGACCTTTCCCCACACACCCTAATCCCCTCTCCAGCGCGTTAAAGACCTGAGTACTAAGCTCTCAACGCTCCGGCAAACCTTCGCCCCGAAAACCAAATTCTCCTTTAAATCGCGGGGTGCCTCGAAAGGCCCCAAAATCGGGGGCGCCATCACAACTTCCAGTGCAAGCCCGCCACCACCTCGATCACCCAGCACGAATCCCAGCACCCACTCTCCCGCAACCCCCACCAACAACAACAACAATGTCGTGGTCAAAAACGCGGAATTCCAACACATCCAACCCACCATTTCCCCCACATCCTCCATCTCCCCATCCCTCCTCCTCTCCGGCTTAACTCGCTGCATCATCACCCTCCCCGCGGGCGCGCGCTTCTCCAACATCGCGATAAAAGACGTCGTCGACTCGATTTTGATCCTCGGCGCGGTATTAGACGGGCCCGCGCACATCACCGGGATCAAGAACAGTGTTCTCGTGCTGGGATGTCACCAGTTCCGGATGCACGAGGCTGTAAATCTCGATGTGTATTTGCGTTGTGGGAGTAGGCCGATTATCGAGGATTGTAGCGAGCTGCGGTTTGCACCGTTTGGAGGCGAGAAGGGGAATTTTTGGGATCAGGTTGAGGATTTTAAGTGGCTGAGGCAGGAGAAAAGTCCGCATTGGCGAGTGATGGATGTAAGGGAGAGGGGAGGTGGTTGGGAGGATGTTGGGAAGCGAGCTTCTTTGGGGAGAGAGGAGGTGGAAAAGGTGTTGGAAGAGTTGCTTCCAAAGTGATGGTGCTCAGTCTCGTCAGACAGCGCTTCATGGTACCTATTAGTAAACTGGGAGCTGGAGTAATGATATCCGAATGGTATAGAAAGATCAACTGCCCAAAAATATTTCTAATTGTATATTTTAATGCGCCGGCACATGGGCCATAATGACACACATTAACCCATCCCAAAACACTTGCGACAAGACTAAAAGAAACCAAAGCAGTATGTGGGTGTTAAACTACTACGAGACCCAAAAGGAGATGATAACAATGGAAAAAATGAGAGTGAAAGGAAAAGAGGTGGATGAGATCCCAGCATAGCCTTTAACCCGACCAAAAAAACATAAGAAATGTAAATATGCCCCACCAAATCCAGCATGGGATTATGAGTATTATACAGCTCTCTCCGTGCTCTCGCCTTCCGCCACAACTGCCATACCAAGACCACGATCCGGGCTTGCAAGAACAAGTTGTTCAGTGCGCCGCGCCCGCAAGAAATCGCTGATTGCTCTAATCAGGATGAACCATCCAACCACCATCAAAATGTAACTCAACCACTCATTGCGGCCTATTGAATCCTCGGAAGCCGTCTCGTCGACATTGTAAGAGTTGGGGTCCGAAGGCTCCGGCTCCGATGAGCCATCCGGGGTAACCGAACCGTCCTCGCCGCGAAGCATGAATCCATACTGGACAAGCGTGATTCCGAGTCCGGCACGGGATCCGTTCTTTGCGGCATGGGTGGTGTGTAGAAGATATGTAAGAAGAAATCCGACAAGTTGAAATGACATGGAAACTATGATACGTCAGTGGGAGACTCTGCATTGTACCCCGATTGAACTTACTTAGACCGTTCCACAAGAACGCGAATACTGAACCGACGGGCAACCCATCAATAAACACTTCGTCCGAGGCCAGCCCAGGAGCCAGAATAGTAGTCTCCCAGTATGGCGGCGTAGCATCTGCCGCTGCTTGTTCATAAGACTATCTTCCGTCAGCGCACCCAGAATAACCTCTCAAGAGTCTTCATAAACATACCGGTGGATTTTCCTCCTCCTTCTCGCCCACCTGCGGCTTTGCGCTTATATTCGAAAAAACACCATCTGTCTGTCCACCGCCCATAATTCTTGGATGACTCGGCCTCCCCCACGATGGGAAAAACCTCCTTATCCCGCTTGGGCCTGATGGCCGCTGCGGCACCAACGGGGCAGACTCTGATCCAAAGTTGGCGTTATGTGTACTCCTGACGTTTCGCATGTCACCATCGTCTCCCTCGTCGTCGCTAGGGCTCTCGAACGAGTCGGCTAAAGCATTCTGGTTCTGGTTCTGATTGGATTCGGGGAAGACGGAGTGGAAGGACGGGGGCGGCGAGCTTGGGATCGGGATATGGTCATTTGGGTTTCGGGGAGCGTCGAGGTCGCGGGAGTTGTGGACCTCGAGGTCGTCTTCGTCGTCAGACTGGTGGTCGACCTGGTGGCTCCAGTTAGCTCGGCTGCAGCAGCGCGCGAAGGCGATGAGCTCACCCTTTCGTATCGATGGGCCATGACTGGAGAGTGTGCGTGTGTGGTGGATGGTATGTAGCGGAGTCTGTCGAGGAACAGGCGCGAGGGAGATAAGACGGGCGACGGCGGGGGGTGCTCTTGTTGGAAAGGCGTGGAAGACGGGAGGAGAAGTGGTTGTGGTTCAGGAGTCTGAGGGGAGGCTGTGTAGAGTAACTATGGTTGCCACCAACGAACGTCACCTGGTTGTTACTCAGCGGCTGCACAACGACTGCGATGGATGGATGAGGATGTATTACGACGCGGGTCGGGGGGTTGGGTGAATGTCGCTGTTTGGGGAGGGGAAGTGATTAGAGCAGTGGGTGGTAGTGGGAATGAGATGGAGGAGTGAGTGAGTTGTTGCGTGTTGGAGCCAGCCAGCCAGACAGACAGTGGGCACAGCCAACTTCACCACCATCCATCGTTTCATCCTATTCTCTCCTCCACGTCTTGCAACTTGCGCAACCTGCGTCTTGTCATCCACCCATCGCCAGTCATGTTTATCCAATCATGCAGAATCAAAATCCGCAAAATATTTAATCCCGTCCCCGCGGTTCTTTGCTCTCGTCTTTCATAAAAGTTGGCGTCATGCCTACCTATCAATTACATCGACTGCTGCGTAGGACTTACGTGATAGTACCGCAATGTATATCTCCGGGTCTGTGGCCCAGTATCCACTTCTTCCATCAACAACCCCATCGCCATCACCAATCCTTCTTAACCCCATTCGAACGATACTGCCGTCATGAGCTGGATGTGCTCAGGAACCTCCAACAAGGAACTTATCGCGAATCTGTGGAGACAGGGGTTGCTCAAAACGCCCAGGGTGAAGGAAGCCTTCGAGAAGGTTGATCGTGCTCATTTCTCTCCCCTAGGGCCCTATGAGGACAGCCCACAGGTATCTATCCAGTTTATCCCCGGCATACCCATAGTCCTGACAGCAGTGGCAGAGAATCGGCTATGATGCTACAATCTCCGGTACGTATGAAGAATTGCTTGCAGACCAGATCTCTCGCGGGAAAAATGGCATTCTAGATATGACGGAGGAAATGTGGGGTGCAGAAGCCGTTGATGCTGATGAACATGTTCCCTGCAGCTCCACACATGCACGCCCAAGCTACCGAAGCACTAGCCCACCGTTTGAAGCCCGGCGCAAAGGTCCTGGATATTGGAAGTGGCAGCGGCTATCTCACCGCCGTGTTTGCCCATCTTGTGGTAGGAATCATATTCTCCTATATAAATTGCGCCTGACATGCTTTTCAGAGCCCCGGAGGCCAGTGCGTGGGAGTCGAACACATTCCCCAGCTCTGTACTATGAGTGAGGTCAATCTGAGGAAAGACCCCGTTCATAGGGCCATGCTTGAGAATGGTACAATGAAGATTATCAAGAGTGATGGGAGGTTGGGTTATCCTGAAGGAGGTACGGGCACCATTCATTCCATCAAAGACTCCGATGCTGACCAATATCAGGCCCATACGATGCCATACACGTCGGAGCAGCTGCGCAAGGATTCCCCCAAGCGTTAATCGACCAGCTCAAAGCTCCGGGAAGCATGTTTATCCCCGTGGAAGAGGGCATGTTGGGCACCCAACACATCTATCATGTGGAGAAGAAGGCCGATGGGACCGTGGAAAAGAACAAGGCTTACGGTGTTCTTTACGTCCCATTGACGGATGCGAAAGTCCATCCTAACTGATCCTCACGGGGTGAAAATTGACGAAAACAGGTGACTTGAAGACACGGAAAGGAATTTTACGATGAAACAATGGGTTACTGGCGTTCATGGTCCGGGATTAGCATTCGCTCGCTGCTTTTATATGTTCTAATTTTCCTCTATGTGTTTTTACCGTAAATTTCTACCAGATCGATAATATGTGCTTCATATCTGTGGTCCGCATCAATCTACTTCGTCCAGTCCCAAGTTTTCCTATCTCAAGTCAATATGAAAATGCCCCACTGTTTGCTCTGCTTTGACTGCTTACCCACAAATCCTCCTTATTCCCATCATACTGTTCTGTCAGCGTCGCCCACAGTTCTTTAAACTGCTTTCTCCTCAGAGCATACGCCTTCTCAACCCCCTGCATCTGCTTCTTTTCCTTCTCCATCTCCTTTGGATCCATTGGCGTTTTCCCAGCTGCCTGTAATCTACGCACTGTCTCCTCCAGTTCCGCCACATCAGCTTCCGTAGTCTCTAACACCGGAAGCAATTGTTCAAGTGTTGGCGCCGCGTTCAGCGACGTCGTGGACGCTTGCAAGCCCTTGAGCTGAGCTTTCAACACACCGATTTCTTCTTTCAGGGCTGTGAACGTTCATTCAGTCAGCTTTGCTCGAACAGAGCGAGACTTGATCAATGTACCCTCATATTCAATGTCCAAGGCTTTGAGTTCTTCCTCGCTCGCGCTTTTCTCGGGATCTTGTTTGGCGTGGTAGACGATTTGCTTTCCGGCGACGCGGCATTCGATCTCGCCGTCTTCGTGGAGCTCTTTGAGGACTTTGACGGCGGTTGCTGTGGCCCCGTGATTGTTGTTAGAATTTGTCCATGGGGGGGAGAGATGGGTTGCACTTTTGGTAACGGCGTTGTGAAGGTTCATACTGATGTCTGGTCGGTTTAGTAGGAATTTCATTGCTGGTGGGTGGACCATGAAGGTAGGTGAGTACCAGCTGCCGAGTAAGGCCGGTTCTGATTGACGAGATACTCCAGCACCATGTCGCTGGCTATTCTCGAAGACACCGGAAGTCAGCTGTAAGCGCAAAGCAGCGGGAGGGAGCAACGCACCTTGATCTCCAGTAAATTGGTCCTTTTTCTCTTTCTTTGGTGGCATCGTGCGCTAGAAACAAAATTCAGGAGTGGTGAAAAGGAACACTGATTATGCGTTTGATGAGAGAGGAGCGGGAGTGGACGTTGCAAAGTTCTCCAACGTCCAGTTGCCCAGTTGGGTTGTGGGTGACAATTCATGGATCACTCTATTATTGATTACAACAGAAGGTTGCTCAAGGAATGATAACATCATGAAACAAAACATAACTTCTACGCTACTCAAACCAGCGAAAGCGCACGAAAGATATACGCATTAACGTAACAGTATCATCGCCTCTTCGATGGGGCCTTGCCCTTCCCCAGCCGTTCATTTGCCTTCTCCTCCGCCACCCTCTTCTTCTCCTCTAGCTCTGTATAACTAATCAGCACATTGTCATTACGTCGAAAGCCACATTCAAAACTCACCGGCCTTCCGCATTAAAGCCTTCTCCTCTCTCTCCTTTCTGATTTGTGCGAGTCTCGCCAAATCTGCCTTCGCTTGATCGGTTTTACCCTCCTGTTGCAACTTCCAGTATCTCTCCTTAGCAGCGGCCGCAGCCATTGCTTCTTTCTCTCTTCTTGATGGCTCTCCGGTTGCATTACGAGGATCATTCGGATTGCTAATGCGAATACCACCAACACCCTTCTCGAGCTTCTTGATTGCTGGTGCAGCCGTCTCTCCCTCTGACTCCTCATCAGACTGGACGGGACCCGCATTGCGAGCCTTTGCGGCTTCTTTACGAGCTTTCGCAGCAGCGCGACGTTCCTCACGGGACATTTCGGCAGTGGCATCGGTCGATGTGGATGGGCCGGGGGCACCGTCCGAGTCGGACCCCTCGGAGCCGGATTCGTTTTCATCTTCAGAGCCTGAGTCGACCTGGATGAGTGTAAGAAACTATAAGTGACACAAGTCGGGCGTTTTGTGCGCTGGGAACTGACAGGAACGATGGAGGTATCTTCGTCGTCGAGCGGGCGAAGATTTCGGGAAAAGCTCTTGCCCTTTCCTCTCACGGGCTTGCGTTTTCCGCGGGGTGCGCCAGGAGCCATGATGCCGTTTGGGGGCTGTAAAAGGTGGGTGTTGATGGTGGAGGAGATGTTCCAGAAAGTGAAGTGCGTTCTAAGCTGTGGAGTCGCGAATCGCGGGGAGCACAAGCAAGGGACACGGATAGCGGGGCATAATGCATGGACGCCAGGCCGTCATTGGAACGCATCACTGAAATGGAATATAAAATGCATCATGAGGGAAGGACCTATAACCAGAGCACTCTCACAAGTACCGGTGGATAATTACATGGTTGCCTGTATACTTACTTGTTTTTCCACTGTTTGTTAGCGGATTTCCCGGACCAAACAAGCGCCAAGCCTACCCTAGGCGGCTGGGAAAGCAGTCACCAGCCAGGGGTCTCCGCTTAAAGCGTAGCAAATCAGAAATGCTTCTTTCTTTCTTCTCTAAATCGTAAACTATACGCTGCTCATTCACTGTCTAATTCTACTTCAATGGATGACGAGAGGGGAAAGAGTAGCCAGACTATCCAAGGGTGGGACTTGTCTCGCCCCTCGTCGATACCTTATGCTTGGAGCTGCTCATACCTCCTCCAAGCAATGATTCGGCGGCACATACTCTATTCGTCTGAGAACTTCAACATAGTGTACAAGATATTTTTGATATACCGCCCCCCGAATGGCTCCACCACTCAAGCGAACACTACACGCCAATCTTCATGTCCTTGAGGGTCCGCTTGACGATATTCTCCACCAGCTTCTCAAGTCCCATACCAGCAAGACCTTTCTCCAATTGCGCCTTCACCTGCTTCTCCACGTACTTGCCGGCCATATCGACCTCCAAGTTCACTGTCTGGCCCACCTCTTTCCTCGGAATGATGATCTTCTCTTGAGTATAGGCGACCAACATAACCTCAAACCACTTTTCCTCATCATTGACCGCCGTGATGGTCAACGACGCTCCGTCGAGTGTGATGTATCCCTTCTCAACAATGTAGACCAACACCTCGGGGTCACGGGGCTGGAAGCGAACGGTGAGCGCATTTCCATCCGGCGTCTTCGCAAGAATCGTGGCGACAGTGTCGACATGGCCCTGAACAAAGTGGCCACCAAAACGGATGTCTCCAGCGACGGCACGCTCGAGGTTGACGGGTGACCCGGTGGTCAGCTCTCCGAGGTTCGTTCGGCGGAGGGTCTCGGGGGCGACGCCGACCTTGAAGCTGTCGGACGTGAATTCGGTGACTGTGAGGCAAGTTCCGTTGACGGCAATGCTGTCGCCGAGGTGGACATCGGTCAGGATCTCAGCAGCATCTGAGATGGTGAGGGAGGTGCCGCCTCCACCAGTCTCGGTCTCGTCGAGCTTCACCAGAGCGGACACAGCTGTCGCAGATCAGCACAGCTCTCCTGTGACAAAGCAGCGACGATGACGATTTACTTACTCCCAATTTTTTCGACAATTCCTGTGAACATGGTGGTGGGGTGGATTGGATGGTGTAGTGGCAAGGGACAGGTGCGGGGCAGCCGCGCGATTTCATCACAATCACCGAGGTGACTCAGGATAGTACCGCCATTCATCAAACCTCCAGCAGCATTATTTTTTTTACAAACAGGGTCCCCAGTCACACATATTTATCCCAAGTACAGGGCCTCATTACAGCTACTTACAAACACGCACTCTAACAGCTTTTCAAGAGAAATCACATAGGCACAGGCAAGGAATCAAAGGTTATGCAAAGATGATATTGGGGTCATAAAGGGAATGGGGCAAGGTTTCAGTCTTCATTTCCCGCATTCATATCGTATCAGGAAATCAACTACTCAACAGCCTTTCGAAAGTCGATTTAGGATTTGGTGATAAGGGCCTCATTCTCCTGCTGGGCCTTGATGAAAGCCTCCTTAAACAGGTTCGCGTCTACATATGGTCAGTGAAGCCTTTGAACATCACATGGAAAATTCTTACTCTCAGCGTTCGCGAACCGAATGGCAAGAGTCTGCGCCTCAGCATCGCCCTCGCTCACATCGGCCGATGTGTTCCAGACCCAACTCCTGTCACTGCCAACATTCGGGGAAAGCTTCATGTCCGGAACAACTGTGAACGTCAGCTTAATAAACTTAGTTTAAGGTAATGGATAGACGTACTGTAGTGATTCGCGCAGACCTTGAGGGTCTTGTCTCTCCGCATGACCAAACGGGTCTTGCCATTCTCCTTGTGCTTCAACAGGCGCACATCGCCGGTACCGCGCTCCTTCCACTCCTTAGACTCCCGATCGAACTTGAAGAGTTTGGCGCGCCTGAAGGTCATCAGCCATAAAACTCTGTCGCGCAAAACCAGCATGACTTACATCTTGAAGGACTGCTCCTCAGACTCCTCATGGGACTTCACATCAACCTTCTCGACATGTGCGACGGGTTCAAAGTGAACATCGGGAGACTCAGGGGCCTCCTCACCCTATACACCAGAGCACGTCAGATACAGCTCTTGACGAATGAAAGGGCAAAAAATTACCTCAGCCTCCTTAGAAGCAGAAGCTTCACCCTCTTCCTCCTCTTTCAGCTCAGGCTTCGTCTTGATAGCTCCTCCACCGCCAAACATGGAGAAGATGGGCTTGTCGGTGGGGTTGGCAGGCTTCTCTGGCTCTGCCTCTTTGGTCTCCTGGGTCTCTTCGGGCTTTTCCTCCTTTGTCGGGATGGTGGTCTTGTCGTCGGACATTTTTGAATGTAGTAGGACGTGCAGCGGATGCGATGGGTAAGGGTACTTGTAAGTGAGAGCGGGCGAGATGTGGTGGGAGGATGTTGGATGACGAGAGGATGGTGGTGATCGATGAGGGGTTGGTTGTGTTAGGCGAAGCAGGTGGGGTTCTGGAATCTGTGATGCCTTGGCGGCAACAACCTGTGAAACGGATGAATGCACAACACGAAGGAATCTTTAGTGGAATGGAATGTAGATGTTTCTACAGTGGCATGGAGAGCCCTATACCTAGAACAATTTATGGAATGTATAGTTGGCATTGGTGATTGAGGAGAGGAAATGTAGGGCTCAGGGCATAGGGTGCACGATGACGTTATGGAACACAACCGTTGGGTGGGAGGGCGCTAGCTCTGGTTTGGCCCAAGCTCCGTCGGCCGCGGAGCTTGCGGGCCGCCGCGCGCGCCTGGACGAGCGGGATGCCCAGCTAAAATACATAAATTATTCCCAGCGAAACACGCAACATTCGGCTGCTGGGCGAGAGCGGTCGTGAGAGCTGCTGGAGCATCCATCCATGAGCACAATGGGCTGCCGGTCTGTCCTGGGCTTGAAGATTTCTTTACACATACTGTAGTGTCCATTGTGCTCCACTCAGTCTCACTTCCAGCTTCCCACTTTGCTCTGGCGCTCGTCCGGAAACAATCCCGGAGCTGCCTCTCATCCGGTCAACATCGAGAAACCTTTCCTCAGCACTCAGGGCTTTTGTTCAGTCTCTTGGCTGGCTTTCTCTTGCTCCCTGAGTTCCATCAATCTCAGGACACTGTGCAATCATGTATGTAATCAACCTACAAATAAAATGTAATGTAATACAATACACTCTACTCGTCACCAAACTCTCCCAGCCCCACTGGGCAGAGAGCTGGTGGACTTCCTTCTCCCAGCAAAGTTGCTCCGGTGTGGTCCAGAGGTCCCCTCCATGTCTTGGCGTGGCCCAACAGATCTTTCCCAAAGCTTTCATCCTCCGTCAGCTTCGTCGTCCTTGCCTGCTTCCCCGATACCATCCTCTACGCACCCCCAACCTCCTCCATCCACCCCCATTGTCACCGGCATCATGGTTGTCGCCCCCGCTCGGACGGTTCTTTCGCGACTCCGGGTCCAGTCGCTCAAACCCTCGCTTGTGTCAGCTCCGCGTGCCGTCGCTGTCCCCTCAGCATCAAGGCTACACCAGCAAATTGACCAGAAGCGCTTCCAAAGCTCGGGAGCAAAGGACTACACTGTGAGAGAAGCTCTGAATGAAGCTCTCGGTACGTCACAAGCCTGTGCTTCCGTTGTCGCGAGGACCCACCCCTGTCCCGTCACTTTACAGAAGCTAACGTGCATCATTTGACAGCGGAGGAACTCGAGGCCAACGAGAAAGTCTTCATTCTCGGCGAAGAGGTCGCCCAGTACAATGGCGCATACAAGGTCACCAAGGGATTGCTGGATCGATTCGGCGACAAGAGGGTTATTGATACGCCGTATGCTCTTTCCCATAACGTCCGAGGCACCCTTGTAGTGACAATCTTGCCAGCATCACGGAACATGGTTTTGCTGGTATGGCCGTTGGGGCAGCTCTCGCTGGCCTCCACCCAGTGTGCGAGTTCATGACGTGGAACTTTGCGGTCAGAATCCTTGCGATATCGTGATAGATCGGCTTCGACTGACCATAATCCAGATGCAAGCGATTGATCAGATCATCAATTCCGGAGCAAAGACCCACTACATGAGCGGTGGTATTCAGCCTTGCAATGTTACCTTCCGCGGACCTAACGGTTTTGCCGCTGGTGTTGCCGCCCAGCACTCCCAGGTTCGTTCGCACTAGCTCCCTTGTCAGGCTCACGCTCACAAGGTTAGGATTATTCCGCTTGGTACGGCAGTATTCCTGGTCTTAAGGTCGTTTCGCCATGGAGTGCAGAAGACGCGAAAGGGCTGATGAAAGCCGCCATCCGTGATCCTAATCCTGTGGTGGTTCTCGAGAACGAGTATGTCTACACTGATGCAAGTTTCCGGCGATAACTAATTGGGTGAAGGCTTCTTTATGGGCAGACTTTCCCCATGTCGGCCGAAGCCCAGAAGAACGACTTTGTTCTCCCCATCGGCAAGGCCAAGATTGAGCGTAACGGAACTGATGTCACACTCGTTTCTCTGTCGAGATGCGTTGGCCAGTCCCTTGCTGCTGCTGAAATCTTGAAGAAGAAGTATGGAGTTGAGGCTGAGGTCATCAACTTGCGCTCGGTGAAGCCTATGGATGTTGAAGCTATCATTCGCTCGGTAAATAAGACTCACAATCTTGTTGCCGTTGAATCCGGCTTCCCAAGTTTTGGTGTTGGCAGTGAGATTCTTGCACTTGCAATGGAATACATGTTCGACACATTGGATTCCCCTGCTCAGGTATGATTTTCGCTCCTCTAATATGCAGCCCAGCTAATTTGGTACAGCGTATTACTGGTGCTGAGGTCCCAACACCTTACAACCAGGGCTTGGAGGCGATGGCGTTCCCTGACGAGAACCTGATTGTTGCCAAGGTTGCCCAACTTTTGAAGTTGTAGAGTGGCAATGAGTGTGATAGTAGAAGGGTTTGATTGTGCAGATTGTCGTGTCTAGAGATTCTCATACTGCATTTTACGTGCCCTTTAATCCCTTCTCCTCATTATCGGTACCCTTCATCACACACTGTGCGTGAGTACACAAAATATTGCGTTGATTTGCTGAAAAGAAAGTGTCATTCTCATCTGCTACGATGCTGAAATAACCTACTGTTTCGAGTAATGATATAGGGTTTACCTGCATTTTTCGCCGGCACCAATGTTCACCACTCTTGAGTACAGCCGTTAGGGCTACGTCAGCGTATCAATCCATGAAGCTAGGTTCTTCTCAACACTGGTTCAATGTTTTGCCTGGGTGGTGTTGGTTTGGAAAATGGACGTGGCTTCTCTACGCTGGAGTCGATATGAATAAATCGATGGTTTACGATGTTGATATTGGCTGAACATTGTCTTCGGAGTTGCTATTCCAAACTACATGGTATACGCATTGTAATCTTCGTAAGATCTAGTCAACGTAATTACTATACTAATGATATCATGCCTCAAATCTATCTAGTAGCTGCATTGTTACCTCTCTTCATGCGTACCCGTTCTGCAGAACTTCCTGTCTATCCAACTCCTCGTCATCTTCGTCATCCACAACACTATACAACCAATCCCCATCAACCAGCTCTTTATACTCACCCCACGACGCCGTAGCTTTGCTCCCCTGATACCGAGTGACCCGCAATGGGACCTTCGTCCACTCACTACTCCGACCCGTCCAACCCGCCTTCCTCATCAAACTCGTCAGAGTCTCCTCTTTAGTCCATCCTTGCTCAACCGGAACATCAGGCAGATATGTAGCGCCCATTCGCCTGTGGTGATACACAAAATCAATCTGCAACCCGTGCTTCCCCAGCTCCCAATCCATCGGGTCCGCGGCGGGCTCGAAATCGTGAAGCAACGTCACCCCGCACTCGAGCCGTGACAATTCTTTGGGACTGATCGGATCAAACCGAGAGTCGTGTAATCCACTGTGAAGTGAAGTGCTGTGAGCAATGTGCACCATCATCAAGCGCCAGCCAATCTCATTCCTATTCCTATTCCTTCTCCTCCCCGTGATCAGAGAAATGATGAAAGGGAGGGTAGAGCTCACGCTGTCAATGCATATTCGCGCAATCCAGCATCCAACTGCTTGGGCTCAAATGTTCCGATGCAGCCACGCAAGTCCATACGCCCGGATTTGGAGCGAGCCTTCCAGGTTACGAATAACGGTGATTTCGGTTGTGGGGAGCTCGTCGCAGATGCGTAGGTTCCGTTTGGGGCGGGGTCGCCGTTCGTGAGAGAAGTCGTGGTACCGTTGGGGGCTGAGAAGCCATTTACAGGCGTGGTAGTGGTGCTGGCGGTTCCATTCGTTTGCACTTTGTATTCCTTTATGAAGAGCTGGTGCTTGGTATAGAGCTTTTGGAGCTCGGAAAAGTCAAACGGTTCCCGGTTGTAGAGCTTGGAAACCAGAACGTCGATGCAGTAGTGACAGTGCACAGGCGAAGCGGTCGTCATGGCGAGTGAGCGGTTGGAGCGAGCGGAGATGGAAAGGCGGGGTACGAGGAACGACTGAGAGCGGAGGAGGAGGGGTAGGTGGAGGAGAGGAGGAGGAGATAATCGAGAGGGCGGCACGGGTCACTTGAAGGCTAACGGGGAGCGGGGGATGTGAGGGGCTTACTTCAGGACGGGGTGATCGGTTGGCCCAACCGGAAGGCCCAGGAAGGCCAGTAAGCTCCCGTTTGATATGAACCTCTGGAAGCTTGGGCTTTTCTGTAGTGTGCAATACTGTGCCCGAGCACAATCAAATGTGGACGTTGAGCTGTCGTTATAGCTCTCGCTTCACGTCACTATAAGCTCCAAGCTCTACCGACCTAGCTTCCACCACAGATGTTATCTTATCGTCGGCTTGAGATGATGTTGATACCAGACAGGGCTTGAAGTTGAAGAATTGAAAGCTACTGTGAGCCCACGTGATCCTGAGAGTAGGACCTCGATAGCTCAATCATGACCTATTTCAAGGACACCAGACATCACTCACAGAGCTCCTCTCTGTCGTCCTTGGATTGTGCTAGAGAGATGTTATACATACAATTACATGTTCATTGAGGGACCTTTTGGAATTACGGAATTAGAAGCCTTCCAAGAGTTTTGCATCGGAGCCAGTGCATTCGGAAAGCTCTCAGACGTCGGTGACAGATGATGATTTCGGTATCCAGTGGTCATCACGAGTAGCCATTGCGGCTCACGGGTGTTCACCGTTACAAGATACATTAGAGAGAGCTTTAAACAAGCTCGGATACCATTGATTACGCATACGTGCACTTCATGGGCAAATACCATAAACCCCACCGCCAACCTCTCAAACTGTTTCTGAGGGTTTGTGTAAGCTGTGCACACTTGAAAAGGCGTTTCCATGACCATGGTGTGGATGGTAAGAAAGCATTCTGGATGAAGTGCATACTCAAAAGTCCAGATGACTCCTTGTGCAGGCGGCATACGAGAATTCCAAGAACTGATGTGATGCTGAATGGGATCGGTGATCAGACGTAGCACTGGGGGCACATGACCATGAATGGGGGGAGGAGGACGAGGCGGTGGATCGGTAGGAGCCGCGGATGCTGTTGGTGATAACTCGTTCAGTCAGACCAAGCGGGACTATGTCTAAAGTTTCTCTCTCTCCGCACACCAGCGCTGGCCCACCACCGAACCTCCCGTCGACCCGCCCCTCACCCGCCCTCACCCGCCCTCGCCTTCCCCCCCCCCCCCCGCCCCATCCCCTCCTCCTCCTTCCCCTCCCCCTACACCCGCCCGCCGCAACTTCATCACCTCTCCGCCCTCCTCCTCCAACCTGACCCAGCGGCCCCGTCCCTCGCCCCCTCGTGCCTCACCCGCGCTTCCCCACCGGTTCCCCGCTGCTCCGGTGCTCAACGCACCTCCGACTCCGCCAGGAACCCCGTTCCATCGAAGCCCTCCCCCGCAACCAAAGAGTCTCTGGCATCTTCTGCTCCCGCAGTCAATCACTACACCAGCTCGCGGGTGTCTCCGTCCCTGCTTGCTTCGTCCTCTGGATCCAACGCCTGCTAGGTGAACGCTGAGAGCTCGTTGCCCCTGCGTGTGACTCTTCGATATCCTTGACAACTACATCCATCCATCAACCCTCTCTCGACCCCCCTATTTTCGAAAATGTTGGCAGCAAACCCCACCCCCGCTGAAGCCGCCGCCGCCGTTGCGTCTGCTCCTCCTCGCCCGCCTGCAAATCAGCAGCAGCCACAGCGTCCGACAGACATCAACCGGCGAAGCTTGTCGTCGACTCAGCTGGTACCTGGACAAATTCCGATCCCACCTGTTTCCAATGGGGCTGTTCCTACGCCGGTTCCTCCAAAGGGTCCTCTTGGCCACCCTGTTCCTCCTGCTGGGCCTGGCATGCCGCCGTTTGATGCTTCTCGCAGCCCCCCCGGCAGCAAGAGTGAGTGGCCTATGGTTACTAGATCAGTGCAAGTCGCGTTAACGCTGTTGTTGGAACAGATTTGAAGCATGTGCCCTGCAAATTCTTCCGTCAAGGAGCCTGTCAAGCAGGAAAGGCTTGTCCATTCTCTCACAGTACAGATCCGTCTACGGAATCCGCTCCATGCAAGTACTTTTCCAAAGTGAGACGAACCCCATCTCATCAACAAAACACCAGCTAACCTTAACCAGGGGAACTGCAAATTTGGCCAAAAGTGTGCCCTCGCCCACATTCTCCCGGATGGACGTAGAGTCAATCGACCCCACCACGGAGGAGGCCATCTTTCTTTCCACCGCATGGATCCAGGATATGCCAACCACCGCTCGGCTCTCCACAACTCTTTGATGCAGGCAAATTCTGGTAATGTCAGCCAACACACTCCGAATCATTCGCTTGGTGGCCGAGATGAGTTTCCCCCATTGCCGGGTGCACAGCCAATCCCTCAGATTAATCGGGATAGTCAGGCCTCCATCCAAGACCCGCAATTTACGTCTCCTAGGAATGAAATTGCGCTGTCTTCATCTACGCGCACGCTTGGACCGCTTGATGCCACTTTACCGGCTTCGATTGACAGGTACGACTATAGCTACTTTGCTAAACACGGTCCATTCGCTTCTTCAGTGCCAAACACCTTCGGAGTGGACTCGCCGCCGCCGTCATTACCGAACAGCGTCCGCGGAGAAGCAACAATACACGCGCTCCGAAAGTCCGCGTTTGGTGAAGAGGATAGTGTTGACGAACTTTCCCGGTCAGGCGGCCTTGGTTCTTTCAGCGAAAGGCTTCTGCATTCGGCTATCCGCCCGCGGCCCAAAATCTACTCTTCTAGTTATGCCGGACCGCACATGATGAGTGGATTTGGAGCATCTCGTGGGCTCAATGCCACCAATGACGATGACGACGATGTCCTTGCATTTGAGGAGGATCTGGTGCCCGGAAGTTTGACCGATTTGTTGACCGACAGGGAACGGCACCGACGGCAGTCCAGGGCCGATGAGGACGCTGTTTCCAGCAGCTTCCGTAACAGCTTCAAGAGCCCAACATCGGGAGATGCATTTGGTTCTCCACCTGTTGGATCACCAGGTAGCTGGGGGCCCATCATCAACAGACACATGCGCGAAGATGACCAGCACATTTCAGGACTGGGCCATGTTGGATCACCGCTGAGAAACTCTTTCTTGATGTCGGAAACTCATTCTGCGAGTCGACCCATCATTCGGCCATCCGGCAGCAGTGTCTCGGCTCTGACCCAGAGCTTGAAGACAACCCATCTGAACGGAGGCGAATCTGCCCCCGCCGTGCTCGGAGAGGGGATTAGGGCGAGTTCCAAACAGATTGAGCGAACAACCTCGTCTCCTCGGCTGGGGAGTGGGAAGCTGGTTCCTGCTATTGATGAAGAACCTGAGACTCAGTTCGATCTTGAAGTTGAGGAGACTGGGCCTACTAAACAGGTCGGTGGATTCTCTACTGTGGCACTATCCCAACGCTCCGCCGCATACGGATTTGAAGTTCATGGAAGGTTCTACGATTCCGGTCGTTCATAACCTGATGCCGATGGTCATGCCACCAATGTCATTCACGAGTTCTTCAGTGTCGATGCTTTTCCGGTGGCTCAATATGTGCACCCCCAGTATTGGGCGTGTTTTCATTTGTCAAAAGATTACGAAAAGTTTGTTGAGTCTTTGGGTTAGGACGGTGGAGTTATCTGCTTTCTTGTCGTTCATTCTGGTCTTGTGGGAATTTCATACACAATTCCCCCAAAGAGGCCTTTGTTTTTTCTGCTCATCTACAGTCGTTTCTGCTATGCGTGTGCTCTTTCGTATATGAACCGGAACGGTTGAATTGAGTTTTAAGCATATTATACTAGACATGTTTCTTGTACATAGTTACGTTGGCGAGACGACAGTGCTTTCCGCTGATGATTTGCGCAAGCGGAAGCCTAATACAGAGGGTATTTGTGTGTAGTTTGTCCAGGACAGTTCTCGAGTACTACCCGATGAATTGTCCGGTTTGAAGGCTGGTTCCTCTAGCTCATCTAAAACCATTCCATTGGTTGCAATAGTGTACTGAGAGGTCGATGGAAATAGTACTATTGTATGAAGTTTTTACATCAACTCTACTGTCTTCAAGAGATTGATCTTCAGATTCTTACCTGCGGCTCAGGCTGTCCAGATATCGCCTCCCTCTTCGTCAGAGGGATGTTCAGGTATCGATTGATAGAAATGGTATATTTGATGATACTTCTGCCAGTACTTGTGTCTTCTTCCGTGTGGGTATGAAGCTGGGAGCCTCCAGGTGAGTTAAAAACAAGGGTGCATAACAGTCACCACAAATCTGGAGGTTTTAATAATCACTTCCCGTTGTCAGTCAATAAAGACGTCAGATACTGGGCCAATGGTCCCAGAGTTTCAATATCCATCAACGCCATACTATGCCCCCCACGATATCGTCAGAACAAATTCTGCCATGTGACTAATGCAAACTTCACCGCGAATACTCGCTTGCACACAATTCTATCAAACGCTACACGAGGACCGGGCCAATACCTAAGATTGGACAAATCCCGCTCAGACGTTATATCAACTTCCCGAATTTCAACAAGGCCGGACTCGACATCCGTCTCATCTAGCCTATCTCTCGCAATCCGCAATATGGCGCATGAAAAGCCTGTAGCGAAGACGCGGATGTTGGGATTGAGCGAGATGAGATCGCACGAAAAGATGCCGTTTCCGTAGGCGAGTTCGAGGATCTCGATGTTGTCTGTCGATTCTGCGTCCGGAGGGGGTATAGCGAGAAGCTTGAGAGCGGTGGGGGTGACAAGATGTTTGTAGAAATTGTTGCCATTGGGTCCTTCAGTGGGGGTTAGTTAGCTTTGCTGGGGGAAATCCGTATTGGAGGATGAGGAGAAGGAGGTGGTACCTAGGACGTTGTCCCAGTAACTGGCATTAGCGCCCCAAATTTGTGTATGGAGTGAACGGTCCATGGGGATTTTGTGGGGCGGTGTGGAAGAGGAGGAGCAGGAAGAGGGGGAGAAGATGGGGGATACTATACGTGTTGCAGGGATGAATTGTGCGGAGATTGTGATACGAGGTTGTGATACTTTGATGCAGAGCTTGATACACCCATGTACCCATTGTTGACTGCGAACTCAGTTAATGAGTCTCCATGAAGGAGTGGGCTTGTGCAGAGGAATACAAGGTATTGAACTCAGAGCCCAGAGTTGTTCAAGATTGCACAAATAAGTCGTTTAAAGCTCACGGTTGCTCTCGATATCGTGTAGAGAAGCTGTGATATTGTTAGTGGGATCGATGTGTATTGATAATCGGGTTGCGGCTACAACTACACGAGGGCGAAACAAGTTTATGATCCGGGATGTAGTACAATTGGTATTGAAGATGATGTTGGGATATGTTCAATGGGATCCAAAGTAGGAACCATAGTACAGATATGGCAAATATGTTATTCCATCGTCGACCTGCGACGGCTACCGCGCAACAACCAGGGTATCCAATTGAAAACAAGCTGCCCCTAACCCGCTGTATACGTACAGTGCAAAATTACAGAAGAAAAATGAACTCCACCTAGCTTTGCTGCCTTTTACACAAACAAACTGTAATAATAATCCTCGTCTACGTCCTCCCGAGAAGGTATTTCTGGTGGTGAATTGTAATAGTTATCCGTGTATCGGACATTCAATAACCGTATCTTCAAGCCATACGTCGTCACCATGTTGATGAGCTTGGACGTCTCGGAGGTGATTGGTTGTTGGCCAAGAAGCATTAGAAGGCCATCAAGCCACTCTGATGCGGTTGAGTGGGTCTGGGGATGTAATGTGAGCAGAACAATCTCATTGCCCTTTAACCCTGCGCTGGAAGCGTATCCATGGATAGTAATTTTGGTGCTTGCCAGTTTTGAGCCTGTTGGGGTGAGTGTTCCTGACGAATGATCTGAAACAACGCTGGCTGGAACAACATTTGAAACCACACTGGAGACGGATGAAAGATCAACTGATGGCTGGTTAGTCGTATCCCGGACGGCAGGGATTGGCAGTAACCCACGCTTCTCTGGCAGTTCCTCTAGCTTAGGTTCATATGGGGTTTCTGCATCGTAATCGCAGTAATGAAGGAATCTTCGGTTGTGTGATAGCTTCACGTATCGCCAAGGAACATTCCGGAGGTCAAGTTTGGACGAGATGGATTTGTTATTCCCCGGGTTCGGGAACCAAGCACCTTGTAATAGACATCGGATACGTTGCTCCTTGACGAATTGCATGGCCTCTGCTTTTAAATCCTCACGGACGTTCCTAAAAAAATGTTCAGCATGGCCTCGCGCGAAATACAACTGCAATACACACCCAAGATGGCTACCCCATGCATTCTCGTAAGACTGTTCTAGGATGTCCATTTGTAAGTTCCGCAAATGGGAGAGGTCCATGTTCAACATCTCATCCTCTACTTCTTGAACATCTCTGGTCCGTGGAGATCGCCCTACTGTATGGTAGACCATCACTCGAACCAGTTCAGCAACTTTGTCGAAATCTTCACTCTCAGCCTTGGTGTCCCGCCACAAGCGGAAGAATGTCAATAGTGCTGCCGTATGAAGCCGTGACCATTGAAGGAGAAGTGGTTTAAATGCCCTGTCATAATTTGTACGCGACTCCAAAACCTGATAAATTTTGGGGTCATCCAAATCTGACTTATCAACTTCAAATTGGTGATAAAGTATGGATGTAATTGCGAGACTTGCATTGGCAATTGGACATCGTTGCTCGACGGGTTTTGCGTTTTCCTCCATTACCACCTTCATAGCCATTAGCTTTCCCAATACGTAATCCATATTTGATGTAGCATACTTTTCGGAATCCGTCTTCGTTTTTTCTCACAAAATCCGTTAAGTCCATCATGCCAAGGAAGCCGACTTCTCCAAACTCCCAAGCGGGAGACTCCGTCCGAAAACCTAGACGGCGCCACTTCTCTGGGTTTGGGGCTCTTCGTTGTGATCCTAGGCTTTTGGATTCCTGTTTTGGGTCTGGAAGGCTGAGCAAATGCAATCCTTTGAGGGCCGCCCGGTGTTCCTTAGTTTCAAGGTCCACTTTAATCTCCCTCCACCTTCGTAAAAGGACCTTCGTCAACGCCTGAAACTCCAAAAGAGGATGTGCCAAATCTTGAAGGGCGGAGCTTTGCATTAGTACCTGACGAGTGTTAGCTCGGATATCCTTAGATCAGAGATACCCAAGACGTACAAATACAGCCTTGATAACACCAAGGTCTTGTAATCGTTTGATGAACTTTGGCCATTCATTGTCCGAATCATTGGTAATAGCGTTCCTCATCAATGAATTAATAAGTTGCAGCGAGTTGGCGCATAAAGCATGATCGGCGGACGAGAGTCGGTTAACGAGCATTTCCAAAAACTGTGGATGCATAGCGATAGCGGGCTTCAAAGCTCTGAATCCGAACGGTCCATTGTAGGAGCCCCGTGAAGTATTTGAAGTGTGTGGATGTGAGACTATGGCGACAAGAATAGACATGGCGCCACGAAGAATATTAACGAGCGGGTGGGTAACGATGAGTTCGACTACCTGAAGGAAAGAAAGTGTATGAGCAGGTATTCGAGACTAAAGCTTGAGCCATCCGGCGAGTATTGAAGCACCAAGAGTAGACGGGGGAACTGGCGGCAGGATCTCACCCGGGATATCAACTCGGGGGTAACGTAGTCCCATCCTTTATCGAGCTCCAGGAGGCGGGAGAAGGAAGTAAGCGCGTAGGCGAGGGTATTTCCGTTTGAGTAGAGGGCGAGATTTCGAAGCTGGGCAAGGCCACCTTGGGCGATGAAGACCTCAGCAAAAGACGGATCGCCGATACTGGACTGAAGCCGAAACACGGCCATTTTCTTGACGGCATCCTGCTCAGAGAGTAGTGGGTTAGCGGTGAGGTCTGGACAAATTGAATTGAGTAAGATACATAGCTACCTCATCGTTGGATAGACGGCTAATTAGGTCAGTAATCTCGTCCATGGGTGTCAGCGGCGGTGGAGGAGGTGAGAAGTTGATTGAAGCTTCCAGTCTGGAGTCGCACTGGAGCTCGCAGGGGAATCTGGCACGTGATGGGACCTGCATGGAGAGTCCGCGTGCACATGAATTATCTGACTCAGCACATGGCATCACTGGATATCACTGAGATCGTGGTGCTTGTCACAGTTGAGCAAGCGAGTAACAGCTGTATAATGAATCCAAAACCTCCTACTCCATGGTATACGTGGACAATTAGTCGATTACAACTAAAAACCACGGGAATCAATGAATGCTGTCCACAGAGAGTGCTCATTCAAAACTTCTCTCCCTGAGCTGTTCTAGTTTCGTCAATGTTATGATCCGGTCCCCATAAAACCTAGGTACCTAGGTGAATGCTCTCAGCTGCGAGCTCCAAGCTCCCCCAGGTCCTCCTCCATTGTGGTTACGTAATGCTCTGTATCAGGAGTGACTTTTCATGATGCATCCAAACCATCCACACAACCGGATGACCCACGGACCTTTCCTCTGCACCCTCTCTTCTCTTGCCCAATTCATCTCTCTCTCTTGGTTGGCGGCGAAGGGAATGCTCACTGCCTTGACTGACTTCTGCTTCGAGTCGCTGGCCCATTTGGAACGGATGACGGAGAGCTGGCCAGCTCCAGCATGTCTAGACTCAGCGCGATGGCTCACAGCCAGACTACATCTTGCCCCTCCCTTCTTCCTTCCTTTCTGCTCTCCACCACGCACCTCTTATCCCCAGATCATGCTACCGCTGCCCCTGGTACTTGATCTCGATTTTACGGCCCGAATATCCATCCTTTGACAATAGCATTAATCCCGCGCCACGCACATGGGCGTCAGCTTGAATCTTGAGGCCGTCCAGCTCTTGAGCCCCCTCACGACCTCCGGCTCCGGCCCCTCCCCGTCTTCATCGCCGCCACCGTCGCCCCCTCAAACTACCCCAAAAACACTTCCGGATTCCGAATCAATATGCGGGGGTGAGAATCGGAGTCTTGGGGACTTCACCCCCCTGTGGGCTTTTCTCCGGGAGAGTTCTTCAACGAATCGTGGTGATGGACCTGCGCGCCACAGCTATCGCTCCAGGGCCCCAGAGCCTTCGGAATTGATAACGTCCACCAAAACCGCTGGGTTGGAAACACCAGGCACACCAACACCTGCTACACCCGAAATTCTTCGCCGAGGCCAACAACTTGATGGTCTGACGAAGTCGACGTCGCTCCAGTCTTTTCTTCAATCACACGACTCGTTCAAGCTGGCCGAGGTTCCAAAGGCAATCCCCTCGACACCCAAACAAAACACGAAAAAGAAAACACCTGAAAACTTCAGCTCAGTTGCCCCCCCTGAATCGCTTACTGCGACAAAGAAGAAGCCTGTCATCAAGAGTTCGATCTCATGGGAACAACGCAAGTCTGTCCTAGTTCAGAAGCTCTTGAACCAGTTTCCGGATAACAAGTCCACTATTTTAAAACCATCTCGCTCTGATAGTACCCAGCGACAGAGTAATGATATCCATGTCTTCGTCGATAATAGCAACGTAAGCCTGCATTTTCCTACTGGTCATGGGGACGATGAACTGATTTGAACCCCAGATTTCAATCGGGTTTATCGACCACATCAAAGCTTCCCGCGGGTTGAAAACAGTCAACATCAGTCGCCCGGTGCTTTCGTTTCGTGCCCTTTCCCTCATTCTTGAACGAGGAAGGCCAGCAGTTAGACGAGTATTGGTTGGTAGCGCTCCGTTTACTCGTGAAATGATAGAAGCGAAAGAAATCGGATATGAGACCAGCGTTCTCGAGAGAGTCGAGAAGGATCGTCCAGATAACGGCCAGCGTTCAGCATCTAGTGGGTCGGATACGGCCGCCAACAAGATCAGGAGACGCAAGGTTGAGCAAGGTGTGGATGAGATACTCCACATGAAGATTTGCGAGTCTCTTCTTGACCACAACCCTTCGACTGTTGTGCTCGCGTCTGGTGATGGGAACATAGCCGAGTACAGTCCCGGTTTCTTCAAGGCCATCGAGAGGTGCCTTGACCGGAACTGGCGGGTGGAAGTTGTTGCCTTCAAGAACAGCCTGAACAGCGTTTACAGAAACAAGGAATTCAGGAAGAAATGGAAGGGGAAATTCAGAGTCATATTATTGGATGACTTTGCCGAGGATATGCTGTCATAATATGAAGCGATTGAGGTGTTGAAGTACGACTTTTGTTGTCACTGTGTTCTTGTCGGAAGTAGCAGTTGCGGAGGATTTGTGTATTGTGGAGATTGCGGTGTCGTAGCGGGAAGCGTGAAGGATGGAATATTTGCTGTGTTTGTAACAGGACTGTTTGTTGCGAGGCATGAGTCGAGGAAGATTCGAAAGGTGGAATCGATGGACGTGTGTTTGTTGACAAGAAGAAACGGGTGTCAGAAGGGGGTCGACGGGATGAAGGTTATTGATGGTGTTGGAGTTTTGATGGGCTGGGAAAGCGTATGTACCCAGGTACAATCTATTGGAATCTACGACGGTGGATGTTCATTCTCATCCGGACCGTTTGATGAAATTACAACACGAAAATATCTTTTTTTAGAACATTTATTTCCTTTACCGCACCATAGTGATGACCGATTGTGCGGCCTTCCAACAGGCTTTCCGTTGGTGGGGCATGCCGAGGTCATCGCGGGTCAGTGTTGAATCTTGAAGATGAAAGCGAGAGCCCTGAAAGCTGAAAGGGAAAATGAATACGTCTATCTCTAATCATTTTAAGTATGTCATGAAGACCTTCTGAATCAGAGATCCTGGAGCGCAGACGCATTTTTCCATTCTGTCAAAAGTTGGACGTTGACGGGCGGAGAGTTAGTTTGCAGTCGCGTTCCGCGTCTTTGAAAGCCACCGAACAAAGACCAGCCCCCTCACGGACTGCGCCCCCATCTCAGGAAGTTTCCTCGCCTGTATCCTCATTCCCACCGACTCAAAACAACGGCCACAGAACCCGAATACCTTCCACATCTCCGCCTGCAGTCGATCGTCCACTCGACACATCCGCATCAACCTCCGTTGCCACAGCTCGTCGAAATCAGGCTCAGCGGACATCAACTGCTCCCCCGGTAACTGGTCGCAAACGCATCCCAGTTCGCCCTCAGCTGTCCTCCGCTGTCCTCCGTCTGTCACATATCGCCTCGTTGTGCTCCGATTCGTCCACGGTTTCATCTGTCCAGTATCGCAACGCAACCACACCTGCGAAAGCACTCGAAGCACATCAACATCCGTGCACCCATCTGCCGGATCCTTTCACGTCACGTTACGAGCAGACGCATACATGGGTCTGATACCTCTTGTGTGGGAGGAGGGGGAGGAGAAGTTTCGGGAAGGCGGTTGATTTTGCACAGGGCTGACCGGAGGGGCTTGTTGTGTGGTTTAGATACCAGTGCATATCAGCAAGAGAGTTTTGTGGGCCCAGACCGCCGCGATTTTACGACTGTAAGTAATGGTCCACATATTTTGAATTTTATTGAGTTTGGCGCTTTGTCATTTGCGATTTGATGCCCTGCCTCGCTTTTGGCTGGAAACATGGTGCATCTCTAACGGTGGTGCGATGGTTCCGTATGAACTGTGGGGAGGGCAACATCAGACAGCAGGAGAAAAACCAACAGGCGAGGCCAGGAGGAGGAGGAGGAGGAGCCGGAGTGGAGTGGGGAGCGGAGGACTGGGTGGGCGAGCGGTCAAGTCAGCGCGAACAGACGGGACGGCAGACACGGGATTTTGTTCTTCTCTCTCTTACCCGGGGGGATGGGAACTGTGGGCGGAGAGTGTAAGAGGCTATTCCGCGGGGGGGTGGTGAGGGAGAGATTGGGTGAGGATGAGAAGGGGAGGCTCAGCAGCATTCAACAATATGTCACAGTTGCGTGACCAGGCAGCATTGATTGATTGCTGGCGGGAGGATGGATGGTTGGTGTCTGTGTGGAAGTCAGCAGGAGCAAATCCATCGCCTCCCGCCTCCCGTCTCACGTCTCCTCCTGTCTCCTCCTGTCTCCTCCTGTCTCCTCCTGTCTCCTCCTGTCTCCTCCTGTCTCCTCCTATCTCCAGTTCTACCTCTACTGCTTCACTGCTTTTTGCTGTTACAGTACTGCTGCTGCCGCCGTCTCGCCGTTTGTTGACGTTTTCCCCGCTCTGCTGCTGCTGCTGTTGCTGCATCTCTGCTGCTCCCCAGTCTGCTGCAAAATCGCTCTCCTGATCCTCCTCCTCCATCTTCCTCCTCCACCGCTGGTGAGAGCTCCCGTCTGTCTGTCTGCTGTCCGTCTGCTTCTGTTATGTTCCTACTGTCTGCTGTCGAGTCTGATGCTGCTGTTGTTACTGTTGCCGTCACCAGCCGTCGCCGTCTCGAGAACTTGCTAGGGCTGGAGCTGGGCAGCTGGACTAAGGCCGCTCACCCGCGCGCCGTCTCTCTCGTCTCGTCTCGGCTCCGAACTGCACAGCTCCAAGCCAGCTCTGTCTCGTTGTCTTCGTTGTTGTCATCATCAACGTTACGCGCTGCTATTCTTACTTGGACTATCAGAGGATCACGGTCAGCCTGTCTCCGACACGAGCTTCACAGCTTCACGTCCCAGCACTGTCCGGGTCCTCCCGCTGCCCCTCTGCCCCTCTGCCCCGCTGCTTACGGTCTCTCACTGTGGGCACTCCAGGTTGGCTGGCTGCACTATCTACGGCCGCCTGCGCACGCCGCTGCTCCTGCTGCTGGTGGCGCGATTCATGTGCAACATTCTCATGTTCACAGCTTCATGCCCCCGCTCGCTGTTCTGGCCGCTGCTCACTGCCCTCGCTGCCATGTTCCTCCCCGCATCTCTCCCTCCCTTCCCCTCTATCCCTTTGCCCTTCCCTTCCCACAACTCTCCCCTCTTTCCCTCTCTCCCCGCTATATCCATTCCCCAATAAAACCCTACGTTTCGCGCTGGTTTCGGAAGGTCCCCGCTGCCCTGGTCCTTATCCAACTTTTTGCGCTCAGGCTGCAGCTGCATGCCATCGCAACATCCACATCCACCTCGCATTCCCCCCCCCCCCCCCCCCCCCCCCCCCCCCCCCCCCTCCCCCCCCCCCCCCCCCCCCCTCCCACCACCCCACCCCACCCTCTTTCTAAACTTGCTGCCTCCGCTCCCGAGACTCTTCGTTTCCTTTTAGGCGCCTCCTGCACCGCTTCCGCTTGATGGACCGCCCCTCTCTGACACACTATCAGCGCGATCGTTCCCGCTCCCCGCGCCGTCGCTCACCAGAACATCGTGATCGTGACAGGTCAAGAAGCTCCCCCCTTCCTTCCTCCCTCTCCTCCTCCCTATCTCACTCCCCCGATTTTATCACAATTCCCATTGTGAAGCTATCCTGCTCACTGCCACCAGGTCCCGAAGCCGAGACCAGTACCGCCGAGTATCGTCCCGTTCTCCGCCAGCTGCAAGTGGTGCATATCCCGCCTACTCCGGCAACTCCACCATTAATCGAGATCCACGACGACCCGTTACCGATAACTCTCCTCCAAAGGACGTAATGATGCAGAGCCTCCGTGATAGCTCTCAGCAGGACCGTCGCGTCTACGTCGGCAATCTCTCTTATGATGTCAAATGGCATCACTTGAAGGACTTCATGCGTCAAGGTACGCTGCTCTGAGCTCCTGCCCTGTTGCTGGCCTCGCCGAGGGGCCCTTACTGGACCAGACTCTGTTCAAGGAAGCGGTTCGGCCAGTATGGGCTTCCTGTGAGCCCGCCATGAAGACACAGTGGAGGGCGAATGTATGTGGGAGCATAGCTAACGTATTCCACAGCTGGAGAGGTCCTGTTTGCAGATGTGTTGTTGTTGCCGAATGGAATGTCGAAGGTGGGGTCTACGAACGATGCTGGGTTTTCGTTTATTTCTTTTGTGGGCTTTTTGTGGGATGGTGTGATTGACGGGAAGGGACATGGCTGTCCGCGGGTGTTGTAGGGATGCGGGTACTTTTTCTCCTACCCCATGATGAATACCCGGAAGCTAACATTTTGCAGGATTGTGGAATATGCAACGAGGGACCAGGCTCAGACTGCTGTTAACACCCTCAGTAACCAAAACCTGATGGGACGACTGGTTTATGTCCGCGAGGTAAAATGCCCTGGTTGGGATAATTATACCAGTACTGATATTGTTTGTCCAGGACCGTGAGGCCGAGCCTCGTTTTAACGGACAACCCAGCGCTCGCGGTCCCTATGGCGGTGCTCCCGGCGCTTATGGAGCTCATGGAGGCTATGGTGGTCCTCCAGGTGGCATGGGCGCTGGTGGTAGGCAGATTTACGTCTCCAACGTATGCAAGTCGTGTCCAAGAGTTGTGGTCATTACTTATTCTTTGAGCAGCTTCCTTACACCATTGGCTGGCAAGACCTGAAGGATTTGTTCCGCCAGGCTGGTAAGTATATCCCTATTGAATAACGTCACCCCATATTGATAATCAACAGGCGCCGTTGTTCGTGCTGATGTCCATATTGGCCCTGATGGACGCCCCAAGGGTAGCGGAGTTGTGGCTTTTGAGACCCCCGAAGATGCCAGGAACGCCATCGCCCAGTTCAACGGATATGATTGGCAGGGCCGTCAACTTGAAGTTCGTGAAGACCGTTTTGCTGGTGCTGGAGGATTTGGTATGCGTGGTGGGTTTGGAGGTCGTGGAGGCTTTGGTGGAGGCTTTGGACGTGGTGGGTTTGCTCCACGTGGTGGGTTTGGAGGTTATGGTGCTGGCCGTGGAGGGTATGGTGGGGGTGGATTTGGTGGCCCTGGTCCGGAATTTACGGGAGCTTCAGTGCCGCCTAATGAGTTCACTGATCACGCCACGAGCGGAGGAGAAAGAAGCAACATCATCTACGTCCGCAACGTATGTCATCCTGTTCCATTAAGGATAGATTTCTAATGATTATAGCTTCCGTGGTCTACAAGCAATGAGGATCTCGTCGAATTGTTCAATACTATTGGCAAGGTAGACCGTGCTGAGATCCAGTATGAGCCGAGTGGACGATCTAGAGGTACTGGCGTTGTCCAGTTTGACACGGCCGAGAACGCAGAGACTGCAATTGGTGCGCATTACCCAACTCATTGTTCCTATACCATACTGACACCATTCATAGCCAAGTTCTCCGGATATCTGTACGGTGGACGCCCTCTCGGCATTAGTTACGTTCGCTACGCCAACTTCGGTGCTGGAGGGCCGGGTGATCATGTGATGGAGAACACTGAAGCTGTTCCGCAAGATCAGATGCAGTAGGGTGCTTTCTGGATACGGAAGTGCTGATAATTGGATGAGTTTCGGCGTGTGTTGTGTCTTTCCTTTTCTGAATACCGATTTGCGGTGCGAAAAATGGCGTCTTCGAACCAGTTTAATCTGTTATGAATGGTTGCTTCGTGGTTCGGTCATTGTTGAGAACCGGGTTACGATGGATGATGGATGAAATTGCACTACGGGAATGTGAGGGAGGCTGATCTTGTTTCGGCTGGTGAACGTAAAACACGCAACTACATAGTCCATGTAAAAGAATACCTTGCGACCTTTGGTTACTTTGAATGCTGGATGGTATTGAAGATTGAGAATTTACTATACTTGGGTTTTATGATATCTATAACTAAGGCACTGGGGGGAGGGGATGGTTTTTCATACTGAATTTGAGTCATGGCAGCAACATCGCACCATGCTGACAGCATGATCGAGGGATGCATATGGCATGAATTCTTAGAGAAAAAGAGCAGGTACTAGTACAGGTACTAAGTTTTACCATACGAGTACTCTACGCATAATGCATTGACTGCCACGCCAGAATCCCGACATTGTGTTTCTGACGCGAAAACGCGACTAACACGTCTTCGTCTCCCTCTGCTGCCTCCCTCCCCCCCCCTCTCTCTCTATACTCCTTGTTGCCCGCTGCCATTGTCTCTTCGGTCCCGCCGTCCCCCCATTCCCCCCATTCCACCGAGATGCCTCCTATATTCGTCTCAGATGACTCCTGCTCAGATGGGGTATCGGCGGGTGACTTTGACGACCGAATACCCGAATGTTAGACCACCAATTGGCCTGCGCTTGATCTCGTAATAACAGTACCGCAGCCTCTTCCACAGCTACGCCAAAGCCAATCCTCAGTCCCTTGGCCATCCGCAATTGTTCCCCTCCTCTTTTTCCCACAAAAACCGCTCCAGTTACTACGATCCCGCTGAAAAGAGTGCGCAACCCCATACACGAGCTCGACAGCGACCGAACAGGAAAGCACCCACCTCTCCCGGCAAAACGACAGTGTATCAAAACATTCAGTATAAAGCCGCCGCCTACGCCTTATCCAAAATCCTCTTATATTGGCTACGATCCTCCGCTGCCACCCCAAAAGGAGGTTGACGCTCTTCGGCAACTACGGGCTTGCGACAACCGCCATGGCCAGCGCGATGACTCGATATGCTACCGTCTGGAGGGTTTCCGGGCCTACCGAATGAACCAACACCTCCGCTTCCCTGTGGAAATGATTGGTATTCAACGAATTGCCAATGGTGAAAAGCTCTTATTTGATGGGATCATTGTATCGACCGACGGAAAGACGGAGATTTATGTGGAGGGCATGGTGGTAGATATAATCTCGGTGGACCATGATTGGGGACGTGGGGACGTGAAGCCAACAGTGTGGGTGGAGAGCGTGGTTTCTCGTGCCATGTCACATTTATTGCCAATTTGGTATGAGCTTGGAGAGCCTTCCCATGAGTATGAGAGATATCACACTCCCTTCATATGGATGGCTGCATGGGCAAGGTATTTTGTTGCATACCTCGAGCAGCTGTTGGACGGGCAAGTCGCCGCGAAGGACATAACGGTTGAGAATTTTCGGGACGACTTCTCCATATGGGCAAAGAACCAGTATAAGTCAAAGTCATACTTTGCGGCGTGGCTAGTTCAGTACCAGGAAGGGAGACATCGTGGGAAGAACGACCTTCGGAGCGCCGTCGCCGCACACCCGCGATGGTTGTGGAATCAAGCATCAACGACATTTACGGGCTATGAACGCTACAAGATCCAATCTGCGACATTGTGGAAACAGATTATGGACCTCAAAGCCATTAAGCCAGCCCATTCACCGGATGAGTCTATTCGCCAAACGATTGTAACCCCATATGTATATAACACCTTCAAGGATCTCTTCACCACCAAGCTGGAGGTCGTGGACTTTCCGCAGGATGTGGCATCCGAGTCTACCGGGCCTGCTAGGCTTACCACATCCAGAATGTTGTCTACCAAGTCTATCACTACCCTTATTCAACAATTTCTGGATCCCGGTAGGAGTTTTAGCTACCAGCCGAGGAGACGCGACGTTGTAGCCTTCGCAGCGGACGAGGATAGTCAATGGGACCGGAAATCCATGGGTGGTAAAGCAAATAAATCCACCAACATATGGTTTGGATATGTCAACAATTATATCCTCCTCAATTCAAAGTCCCCTGAACCGAAGTTCAAGTTATTCATCACATGGCTCTATTCCCCAGAACACACGGTTCTGGAGGCCAACGGGGATTATCCACACAAACACGAGCTATTCTTTTCAGATCATTGCAACTGCGCGGCTCCCGTCCCGTTATATGCCAGCGACATCATTGGGGTGGTAGATGTAGAGTTCTTTGGAGGCCCGGATACCAAGGCTGATTGTTTCATTCGACAAAAGTATCAAGTTGATGAGGATGACGGTGAGACGGAAGAAGGTGGATTTGTCACCCTTCAGCCGGAGGAGTTGACCCAATGTCGTTGCAAAAGAGACGAACCAATTCCTTGGTGCCAGGTCCGGAAAAAGTACTCTGTCGGGGATACTATTCTTATTTCTACCATCCATGAGTACCTAGAGCCAGCAGTAATCCATGCTTTTGAGGATAATGACATGAAAATTACAATTCGACAGTTGAAAAGACGATGTATTGACGAGCCCACAGCCAGAGCGAATGAGGTGGTGTACACGCATAGTTTCGTGTCCATAGCCCCCGACGGTGTTGTACGGCCTTGTCATGTCCGTATCTTCCACCAGTACGGACTGGATCCAGATTTTGAGCTTCCATCCCCGTATGATCGACATGGCGCAGGCGACTGTTTCTTCATCACACAGGAAGATGTTAATGGAGTGTTCCGCATAATTAAGGACTCGGACGTGCCACCATGCAAACTTCGTCCTGGGTACCTGCCTAGTGGCATTCCCAGCGAGCATCGCTTAAAAGGATTGGATCTGTTCTGTGGTGGTGGGAATTTTGGACGTGGTCTTGAAGAAGGGGGAGCTGTCGACATGAAGTGGGCTGTAGATATTGAATCGGCACCTCTCCACTCGTATCAAGCGAACTTGGAACCAGGCTCTGACACTGCCCTGTACCTCGGAAGTATCAACAACTATCTCAAAGACGCAATTGAGGGGAGGTATAGCAATATAGGTATGTGGATTCATCCCCCCACCAACCCTCAAAGCCTGACTCGCGCACACTGGCAGTGGCTCGACCTGGTCAAATCGATTTCATCTCCGCCGGTTCACCATGTCAAGGGTTCTCACTCGCGAACAAAGACCGGGAGTCCGACAAGTCGATTCAAAACTGCAGTCTCGTTTCCTCGCTTGCCACAGCCATCGATATTTACCGGCCCAAATACGCACTTTTGGAGAACGTGCACCAGATTGCCGGAATGCGCCGCTACAACGGTCGTCCCGGTGAATACAATGTTTATGCGACGCTCGTGAGCGCCATCGTCGGTATGGGATATCAATGCCAGCACTTCATTCTCGATTCATGGTCATACGGCAACGGACAATCTCGCACTCGTTTATTTCTGGCTGTTTCGGCTCCTGGGGTTGGATTGCTGAAGCGACCACCTCGCAGCCATTCCCACCATCCCGACATTCGGAACGCTGCCTTGTACAAAGCACCCGGCGGAAAGACCTTTGGGAAACGCGAGATGACTGCTCTCACGCCGTTTAAATATCGTACTTGTGGAGAGGACTGGGCATATCTTCCAAATATCCACGATGCCCATGTTGGTGTTTGCATCCCGTTCCCAGATCACAGAACTTCCCGGGTAGAAGACAAGTTCTGTCGAGCCTTGCTGGCGCATATCCCTCGCTTCCCATCACGACAAGGGCTGGTGCAAGCAATCATGTCGGAAAGTTTACACCCCATCTGGATACCCGACTACAAGGAAGAAAAAAAAATGAATCCCAATAGTAGGGCATGGCGTAGAATGGATAAGGATGCATTGTGTCGAACCATCACTACATCCGTTGGGCCCCAGTGCCAATATACTGGTACCTGGGGGCATCCTTCTGAGTCCAGGTTGATCACTGTCCACGAGGCGCGAATTGCCCAAGGGTTCCCGGATCATGAGGTGTTGATGGGCAAGCCGGCACAACAATTCAAAGTTGTTGGAAATTCAGTGGCGAGGGGTGTGAGCCTGGCTATGGGGCTATCTTTACGGCAGGCTTACTTTGAGGGAAAGTCCATAGTTGTATAAGTCTAGTCTATATATATAATACCCGTGCATAGGATGTCTACATAGCTATTTGGTATATAATACATATTCAACGCCTGGCGAGTGTCAGATAGTCCCGAAGACGAGGCCTTTGAAGAATACTTACCAATGACATGCACAGCTTCATAATTCATCTATATATACTTGCCTTCCGGGTCAATCCTCTTGAATAACTCCATTGCCTGCTCATAGAACGTGAAAACCAATCCACCGCTGATCATGAGACGACCTAATCTTGGTACAGATCCCGACCAGAATACCAGCAGACCCTCTTCTTTGAATATACGAGCAGCACAATGCAAAGTGTTGCGATATTGCCCTCTCGCATCGATAGATTGCATACTATCCAAAGTTAGTTGAAGTATACATAGAAGAGCAGTCAATTTCTACCGAGTCTTGACAGAGTCCAAAGGCTGGGTGCAGTAACTATAAAAGTGTTAATGGATATCCCGTTTCGAAAAAGGATCCACATACACAGTAATCAAACCTGCAGCAGCTCCCAGCCCGAAGGTGGCAAAACCACCAAGCTTCTCTCCAGGTGCAACATAGCCTTGGGCTAACTGCTTCAACGAATTGTATGACCCGAAGCGAACAGCAGAGTTCGCGGCTTGTCGAGCAGTTGTTGGGATAAATCCTTGAAGGAAGCCTCGAACGCCTTTCTCCCTCGCAATTATACCGGTGGCATGGACAAATCCTTTCATCCGCGGGTTCGCCGATTTGCGGTCATCAATGCTGTTCACAACTGTTAGTGGACTACAATGAGGCCTCCATCTTTCTTCCAAAAAAACTTACATTTGTGTCTTGATGCTTTCAAATGGAGTCACGGCCAACAAGCTCTCGGTGACTCCAGCACCCAATCCAGCCAAGACCGTCTTCGGCCCACTGATCTTTCCATCCTCGTCCGCAAGAACACTTTTGAAAGCATCGAACGCCAGAAAGCCTACCCATTACCGTCATACTCAGTTTTTCAGCGCTCGATGATGTGGTTCAGGGATGGAGCACATACGAACTCCAGCCTTGACCGAATTGCCGACAATGGAGGTGGTACACCCTGCATACCATTCGGGGCCGAACTTCGGCCTGGGAAATCAGTGATAGATTCGGCAAGCGCAATGGCGTCAAGCTCACCAGGCAAGCTTTTGACCAGGTTCTAGTCGCCGATTGAGCTGAGATCGGGTTTTCGCAAACTCGAAGGGGTATGTGATTGCTGTGAAGATAGGTGAGCAAAGTGGTTATTGCGGAAGGTGACCCCTAGGAGTGATACAGATCTCAATGGCGCCGGCAGTTGCTGAAGAGTCAAGCAGTTAGCCATATCTGGTGGTCTGGGGGGGGGTTCTCGGTTGTTCCAGCATACATCCGGCGATGAGCGACCGCAGCACAGAGGACTGTGGTGGGAAGGAAGCGGCGTCAATAGGAGGCGAACAGATGTAGAAGACCAGGGTCGTACCGATTCCTTCGTGTCGGGCATGGTGTCTAGCGGGAGATGGGGGAGGGGAGTCGTAGGGCGGTCGGGAGCGGAGGAGGAGGAGGAGCGAGCAAGGTAGGGTGCTTACGTAGAAGCGGGTGGACTTCAGAAGCGGACTTGTCTGGCGGAGGTCCGCCACGGCAGACCGGTAATACAGTCCGGTATCTAAATATGTACATTTCTATGGTAGTACAGCATGACCCGAATCTATGAGGCTGCCATAACATAATATCACTTAGATATCTATGTAATCATAGAATGCCAATATTGTAGTTTTACAGTTTTATGACCGCCACCCTCGAGTCCAAACTCATCTAACTCACAATCATTGAACAGCGACAGGTATCTATTGAATCTACAGCCAGTAACTAGCTCCACAATCTTCGAGAATCATCACTGATGTGCCCGGCATCCCGAAACCCATCACCATCCATTATTTTTTTTGTTTTTAAATGTTCCGTATCCAGCATCTTGAATGAGCCACCTTGGACATATCGGCGCCGAATTCACAGTCGTCTCAGAAATCATCATATCCAAGGAAGTGTCAGCGACAATCGTCCAAATAGGCTCCAAGCAATCACATCCGACACATATGCCAATGCGCCCATAGCCAAGTCTCTATCAAGTCTGTTTCGGCGAAGCGCACCTGTATCTCGTCCGCTCCCCCAATCTCCTCAACACTGTCAACCCCCCTTCCCCCTCACACCCTAAACACCTTCATTTTCCTCACGCTCATCGCCATCCCGCTACCCTTCACCTGACATCGACACACGTCGATTTGGCATACGGTAACGATATCCCACAAGCGCAACGTGGGCCAAAAACCAACAACCCCTCTCCAAGAAATGAACAACAGAACAACGACGGAAATCCATGCGCCAACCAACCAATTCCGATCGTCGCTTCGTAAAAAAAGATGAGACGTTTGAGAAAACTGTACAGCCGATCCAAGGGAATATCGTCAGATATTCACAAACACCGGAATCATTAGCCTGAAACAGAACATTCGTAATATACAGCCTCTTCGAAAGCCAAAGTAAAAGTAAAAGCAAACAGCCCGACCTAATATTGCGTAAAAATAAGAGCAAAGCAAGCGTAATCCGTCGGCAAAAACAGCGGAATTGAAATGAATCAATGGTCTGCACTAATGAAACCCCTGAGTTGGCCCCACTTCAGAATTCGAAAATCCGTTGGGGTGCGCAGGAGCGATAGTGTTAGGCCTTCCACCGCGCCTATTGCCTTGTTGTCCTTGTGGGGGTGGTTGGCGCTGTGGTTGAGCCTGTGCAGTGGCATGCTGAAATTGAGGGTGACCGGTTTGTCGATAGGGTCTTTGTTGAGTATTTTGCCGCTGAGCGGCTGGGTTCCCGCTGGCCTTGGCTTGCAGCTGAGTGGAAGACGAGCCCTGCGGAGGGCGAGATTGCTGTGGAGCAGGCGGAGGACGTGGAATCGTTTCCGGTGAATCGTATACATACAAGGACTTGTCGATTGTAGGTGGGATAGGGGCAATCTCGGTGCCAAGCTCCTGTTCAATCTTATAGAGATTGAATCTGAATTGTCAGTATCCATTTATCGGCATCAGCTCAAGGTGATTACCTATCACCCCAGTTGATGAGATTGATGGCGAGTCCACGATGCCCAAACCGGCCAGAACGACCGATACGGTGGAGGTATGTCTCAGCATTCTTGGGAAAATCAAAGTTGATGACAACATTCACGGCTTGAATGTCAATCCCTCGAGTGAGAAGGTCGGAGCAGACAAGGTTGCGACAAACGCCGTTTCGAAAATCGTGAAACACGCGGTTACGATGATTCTGGAGCATTTTTGCGTGCGAGTAAAAGCACGAGTAGCCCAGCTCGGTGATCTTTTTGGCGAGTAATTCGACTCTGTTTGTGGAATTGCAAAATATGATGGATTGGTTGATTTGGAGCTGCAAACCCTTCCTTAGTTTAAGACACCGCGGCAGAAACCGGGAGGTCATACCTTTGAGAAGAGGGTGTTCAAGCAGTGGACCTTCTGTTTTTCTTCCACAAAGGCGTAATATTGGGTCACGCCACGCAGCGTCAGCTCGTCCATAAGATTGATCTCGTATGGTTGGTTCAAGTGTTTATCCTGGTGCACTGTTAATGTTGAGCTAAGTTTGTGTATCCAAAACGCTCATACCATAAAGCTTTTTACCACGAGCGGAAAGGTGGCGCTAAATAGCATGATTTGCCTGTCTGAAGGGAAATAGGCCAGCAATTGTTCAATGATGGGAGTGAACTCTGGGCTGAGGAGTTTATCTGCTTCATCCATGATAAAAGTCGGACACTCTGAGAAGTCGGCAACCGCTTTCCCTGCCAAGTCAAGTATGCGTCCAGGTGTCCCGACGAGGATATGCACGGCTTCATTCAATCGAATGATGTCGTCCTTGAGACCAGTGCCTCCTGTAGTAACCATGACATTGATGCCGAGATGCTTTCCGAGCGTCTTGCAGACTTGAGATGTCTGGAGAGCTAACTCTCTTGTTGGAACCAGAATTAAGGCCTGTGTCTTGCTGCTCTTCGGGTTAACTCTTTCTAGAGCTGGAATGACAAAAGCTGCTGTCTTGCCAGTCCCATTCTTTGCTCGCGCCAGTATGTCTCGGCCAGTCAGAGCGACTGGTATTGTTTCTTCTTGGATAGGTGAGGGCTTCTCAAATCCCGCTTCAAAAATGCCCATTAAAAGCTCCCTTTTGATATAGAGATCCTCGAACTCTAGCCCTTTGGTAGCGGTGACATCCTATGCGCCAAATGCAGGTCAGCAACAAACTAAGATCCACAGGAAAGCGTGCTGACTTCGGTTTGTGGTCTAAGGTCTTTTGCGGGGGTCTTCAGCTGGGATTTCCAATTTTGCTCGTTCCTGTCGTTGCGTCAGTGATAATAAAAATGAAGATATCAGCAGCACGAAGGCGAACCCCAATGAGGTGTTTTCGAGCTGTTCAGCTAGTTGTGCTGCCATGTGGTGTAGTGGAGATAACGAGGTAGTAGATTAGACGGCAAGCGGTTCGATGTTGAATGGGTCAAGTGGAAAGGCGCCGAAGAAGCTCTGCTGAGGTGTATACGAGGAAGGCGAACAGTGATGTTGGAACGATGATTCAAGGGATCGGGTCAAGGTAGCGTATCCGAGAGCGGGAACGGATGATGGGGCGCGAGCGGTTGATAAGAGACGAGATGAATGGAGTAGCGAGGTTAGAGGCACGGGTGAGTGGAGCGACTCTTGAGAGGATTCGAGGTGGTGAAAGCGGGGAGCAGGGACGGGTGGATTGACGATGGAGGTTGCTAGTGCAGAAACGGAGAAGAGCCGCTGTTGGGAGATTACATCAGCATTTGCGTGACAAGCTGTGTTTTTGGTCACCTGACCGACGCGTAAGGAACGCGCACAAGCCGTGACGCGCACCACTTCACCACAAATTCCTAATGACAGCTCAGTCCAGATCCACCCCTCCCCCGTCATCAACCCCCTAAGATCTTTCGCCTGGTAACCCAACTACTCCACCATGGGGATTCGCAAGAGGCGAGCCGATGAGCTCCCAGACTCGTCCGATGGATCCGCAGACGACAGCTATGCTGAAACTCCCGATGTATGGCCCCCACCCCCAACTCTTACATACCCCAAACTCATCAGTAACAGAAACGTCCCCGCACATTGGACTACGAAAACGGCTTCATCGAGTCTGCATTGAGCAGCTTCGATCAAGTCAACAGCTATGAAGACCGTCTTGCTGCCCAACAAACACAACTGCTAGCCAAGCAGAGGCAACAGGAGCCAGGCGCAAACGTAAAAACCTCATGTTGTAGAACTTATCGGTTTTCATATGTTGACAACATGAAAGGTACCTGCAGAAGGCGGAATAGCTCTTAGCATCACATGTGAGAATTTTATGGTATTTGCGACCATCGGAATTCATCAAGCGCTGCTAACTTAATTGTACAGTGCCACGACAATCTCACTGTTCCATTGGGCCCCTTCATGAACTTCGTCATTGGCCACAATGGTAGCGGAAAGAGCGCGGTGCTCACAGCTCTGACATTGTGTCTCGGAGGCAAAGCGGCAAGCACCAGCCGTGGATCATCGATCAAGACACTGATCAAAACTGGCAAAGAGTACGCTACCACATCACATGATAAAATTGTCCTGCACTAATAGCTTTCTAGTACCGCCCGCCTCACGGTTAGGCTGAAGAATGAGGGTGACGGCTTTAAGGTTGAGCAATACGGCAGTGAAATCCAGGTTGAGCGAACCTTCAACCGACAGGGCTTTAGCGGCTACAAACTCAAGTCTAAGAGCGGAAAAATTATATCTACAAAGCGAGAAGAATTGGATGATATCTGCGACTTTTACGGAATCCAAGTCGATAATCCCATGACTGTTCTTACGCAGGATATGGCAAGGGAGTTCTTGAGCAGCTCTACCAATGCTGTCAAGTACAAGCTTTTCACTCAGGGTGTACAACTAGAGCAGCTTGACCAAGACTACAAACACCTCAAAAGGGGAGTCAAACAGAGCGAAGCCGTGTTAAAGGTCAAAGAAGAGGCTATTCAGGCGATCCGGGAGCATATGGAGAACGCCAAAAAAAAGTTGGAATACTACAATTCATCTCGAGAACTGCGCCGCCAACACGACGACTTATTGCATCAGATGGGTTGGGCACAGGTCCAAGAAGAAGAAAAAATACTGGAGCAATGCGACCGTAAAGTAGCCCTTGCTGAAGCCAAATGTGAAGAACTTGAGGACATGTTTCGCAAGCAATCAGAGAAGTTTGACGAGGCGCACCAAAGCTTCCAAACAGCAAATCATAATTTTATTTCAGAGAGGGATCAACTTGAGCCGTTAAAGGATGCGGTAACCAGCTTAAAGGAAGCCCACGAATCATACCTCGCGCACTATCAAGGATTCCAGGTAAGAGGCTGGCATCTTTTTTTCACGTATTGTTCTAACCAGCCAAGCGCGATGAACGTGAGATTAGAGAAACTTTGACCAGTACCAACAAGAACATCACCCTTCAAGAAGCGAAAATAGCCGCGGAAAAAACACGGTTGGCCGCCCGCGATGGGGGCAGTCATGAGGATCTCGAACGACAGATCCAAGAAACAAGAAACAATATCGAGGCTCTGCGTCAACAAATGAATGAAGCAAGGGATCAGAATAAGGCCAATGTCATGTCTCATTCAGGTCTGAAATCCGAACATGCTGATATCAAGAAAACATTCGATGCCAAAACCCATGAAATCCATCGGGCGCAATCGGAACTCAATGCTATCCGGAACTCGACGCTCGATCCAATGAAAGCATTCAGTCCACAGCATCTTGCGTTATGTCAAGCAATTGAGCGAGAGAAAGGATGGACACGAAAGCCTATTGGACCATTGGGGAGATATGTTAAACTCCGCAAACCTCAATGGCTACACATTGTAGAACGGCATTTGGGGGCGACCTTGGAGGGTTTTCTGGTCACTAATCGTGAAGATGAGGAACGACTGACTCGACTGAAGACCAAAAACGGCTGGACCCAGATACCACAGTTCTTCACCCCGGAAAAGGAATTCACAATGAATGAGCCCAATGAGATCTACGACACAATTCTCAGGATACTTGATGTATGTTATGATCCCCAAAGTTATTTGGCTCTACTGACAATGATGAAAAGATTTCTGAGCCAGCCGTGCGCCGTCAACTCATTATCATGCATTCTGCCGAGCAAACGATTCTCGTCGAGGACTTTGAGGAAGCTAACAAGATAATGCAACACGTGAAGCCTCAAGATTACATTGGACAGTGTTACACGCTTGAACGCAACAACACCAGTACGGGTTATCGTGTTGGGGGAAGGTTTGGATCTCTGCCCTTGTGAGAGTGAAAAATGCTAATTTATGAGGAAGAGGTGGAGGAATGGGAATGACCAATATTCCACCTTGGAACGGGCGGTCAAGGATGAACTCAAGCAAGGCAGAAGAAGAAAGGTGTGCCATCAGAGTTGTAACCATCCGACCGAAACTGACCATCTGGAAAAGGGCCGCTTTACATAGGTTGGATGACTTGAAGCAAGAGAGGAATGCTATCGGTGAAGACCTGAAACGTTGCGAGGAACGTATGCAAGAAATATCGCAAGCTATGAGAGACTTTGCCGTACGTAACAATCCATAGGCAGGCTAATATGAATGCTGACATTCACACAACCACCAGGCTCGCAACAAGAAACTGAACACAACTATTCAACAACAAGAAACCCGCGCAGAAGATTTACAAAGTTCGCTTGATGATGCTGTAGCTGATGGCAATCTCCCTGCCCTCGAAGGCGAACTTGAGGTGCAATAATAATCTTTAGATGGCTGTTAAACAGACATGTTAACGTCATCTAGGAATTACAAAAAAAGAAAGAAAGCTACGAAACCCAATATCGTGATTTCGTCATAGCGCGGGATGAATTCGTTGATCAAAACAGCGTTATAACTAAGCTGGAGGCAGCGAAACAGGATGTTTTCCTTTGCCAGAAACGCATAGACGATGCCCGGGTAAGTTCTTACGATATTACAATAACGTATTTCCTCACACAAATAGGATCAAATGGAAAATGCACAACGACGACGCGCGCATGCTTTGCAACAGAAAAATGATACGGATACAAAGCGGGAGAGTGCGGAACATGATTTGGACACAAAACGTAAAGAGCGAGATGATCAATCCAAAGTAGTGGAAGTAAATGGCTCCAATCTACAACATTCAGAGAACATTCTGACAGTCACAGGAAATGACCTTCAAGGCGAATCAGGTGCATGCACGAGTCCCAATACCTCCCGGAGAGACGACCCAGACGCTGGATAAGAAGCTTTTAGCCTCCAAGAACCGGTTAGAAGCACTAGCTCGAGAGTAAGCTTGACGTCCAGTATCATGTTTCAGTATTAATTATATTCTGGCAGACTTGGCGGATCGGAGGAAGAATTATCTGCAAGCTACCGGAAGGCCTTGCAAGACTATCAACAATCGAGAGATGCCGTGGAAGGTTCCAAAAAGCTGCTAGCTGTTAGTAATCCCTCGCTGAGTGTGCATATAGATATAATGCTAACCACTGCATATTTAGTTGCTAATGAATCTCCATACGACTCGAACTAAGCGCTGGGAGTATTTCCTTCAACACATCAGCGCAAGGGCCCGATCCCAGTTCTTATTCTTAATGTGTGAACGAGCTTTCAAAGGTCGTCTCCGTTTGGAACACCATTTGGATCCCCCCGAGCTGATCATTGAGGTTGCTATCTTCATTGCCGCGTTTTGTATTTGTCTAACGTTTTCCAGGTTCAACCCGGACTGAATGAATCCGGCAATCGGGGACCAAAAACACTTTCCGGTGGTGAGAAATCTTTCTCGCAGATATGTCTTCTTCTGGCTCTATGGGAAGCTATGGGGTCGCCTATACGTTGTTTGGATGAGTTGTGCGTTTATGTCACCGATTTTTTTTTTGATTTTTTTTTCGTTGCTTACTCCTTCATAGTGATGTTTTCATGGACCCTGTGAATCGCAGTGTCAGTGTAAACATGATGGTATGTTTTTTAAGTTTGCCCCCATGATAGTCATCACATTGACAAATTATCAGTGCAAGGCTGCCCGTCGATCAATCGGCAAGCAATTTATCCTCATCACTCCACAGTCTATGAATATCACAGAGTCAGACCAGACTAAAGTGTTCCGGTATGTATCCAATCGGGGGAACAGATATTACCCAGTGTCTAACTTTTCTAGAATGCCGGAGCCGCGCAGGGGAGGACAAACCACGTTGGACAATTTCGTTCGTTGAAGCGTGCATACATTGTCATCGAGTCGTTCTACGACAATCCTGGCATTTTGGCAGGTATTATTGTTGGGGTCATGCTGAAGTTCACGATGGCGTTATTGGTAGGAGCAAGGAGTACAATATAAAGTTTGGTTTTTCATATTTCATCACAATTGGATTAGCATTACGGTGGCCATGTCACAAAGCTGCCTCGAAATCACGTGTTATCACCCACCCGCTACTCCATGGATGTTTCTTTTCGTTCCAGAACAGTGAGATACACGTATGATCGCTCTCTTCAAGCTACCTACTAGTTTTATCTGCGATTATTGCGCTCCCTAATGTATAGCCCCTCTAGCGTGATGACATTCCTTAACTCGCAACAGTGATGCCCGATTCCTGTTGGACAGTTACTAGTATTCTTCCACCTCCTTTGTTTTCTTAATACCTGTCCTCCCTTGTTGAGAACGATTTAGATTGTAGCGACTTGTCTATGGTGACATTCAACCAGTTCGTTAGCCTCTACAAACCGCGGGTGTCGTGAAGATAACCTGAATGGTTGATAATTGCAAACATTCATCACAATGCACACGCACGTTCTGACGGAAGTTGGCTACTAGCAGATGTTTGGCATTCCTAGCTCATAAACCATGAATCGCTACCAGTTCATCTCGGTGTAAAGCATGTACAAGATAGTTTCATTATTCTTTCAGGGAAAAATTCAAAGCCTCTAAAGCGTGCTCAAAAGTTTTGATCAAGGCATGAGTATCCTCCAGACCAATGGAAATTCGAACCAAGTCGCTTTCTACACCAAACTGCGAGGCCTGTTATCCCGGATCAGTATCACATGCCTCTGGATGCATAGGTCCAATCCTTACCCATTCAAGCTCGCCGTAGTGAGCGAGGATCGTGTATGGAGAGCTCAAGGTGAAGTTGGTACCCAAGCTAGGGCCTTTTGCCGTGTTTAAGTTGTCAAAGAAGGCTACAGCTTCGCGTTGCGAGTAGAACGTAACACTTAACAAACCGCCATACCCGCCATCCGGGCATCGGAACTCGTCGTAAATCTTACGCGTTTCCGAGTATTTGGGATAGTAGATTTGTTTGACTGAACAATATCATTAGTACTAGAATATATATACACGCGGGGCGGACATACTGCGACTATGCGCCCTGAGAACATCACACACGGCTTCCGCGTTGGAGTTGATACGTTTTATCCTACCGACAAAATCTCGGCTATTGCGTTCCAGAAAGAGAGCATCTTCACCCCAAATATTGTCTTCGTATTGCGTATTCATGTACTGTTTTAGCACCCCATAAAAAGGGGATTTTGGATTCAAAACCATGCTACATAGAGTCAGAGATACGTAGCCATGTCAAAAGGTTTAGATGAGTTGACAAACCTTCCGCCCATGACATTGCTGTCGCCACTGAAAATTTTCGTCAAACTGCTAACAACAACATCGGCAAAAGGTAGAACATGCACGTTGAGGAAATTTCCGATAGTTTCGTCAACAACCACGGGGAAATTGTATTCGTTTGCAAGTGTCCGTATACGCTTCAGATCGGGTGACTTCAGAAGGGGATTGGAAGGGAATTCGCAAAACAGAGCAAGGATACGCTCTCCCTTCTCCAGCCTCGACGACAGATCATCCAAATCTTCTTTAGAACCATTCCCGTAAAAGATACATCCGGGGCCGAACTTTTCTAATATTTTAAGGGTGTCGATGTATGGGAATCTGAATAGTGTCAACAGTGCTCGGTATTCCGTGGGTCTGCGTCGTCATACCCATAACACACACTTTTGACAGGCTCTTTTGCAAGGGAAAGGAGCGCTTGATGTGTATTAAATATGGCGCTCATGCCCGTGGGATACAAATGAACATCATTTTCGGTGAAACCCTCAACATCACGACCAGGGACACGAGTTGAATCCAACGCATCTAATTCGACATCTGATCTCAGAGTTCCGGCTATCCTCCGACGAACAGCCATTTTCGCATCACCAACAAAGCTAAAATTAAGGTTCCGCCCAAATCGTTCCTCGACAAAAGCCGAGGGATCCTCGCTGTTGGGCGCAGAGCGCTTTGGGGCTCGAGAATAACGTCTTGGACCCTTGGGGCGAGGAGCATCCTGCGATCCTACCTCAACCAATTGCTGCTCTTCCAAAAGTTTTAAGCAAAATTCAGCTCTTCTGCTCGATATCCCATCTCCAGAATGTTGCCAGAACTGCTTCGCAACACCATACTCGCTGGACGGAAACATAACAGCATAAACTTCGCACGCGATGAAATTTGCGATGGAGGGGCTCTCAGCCTGGGGTGGTAGACGAGCAAGACCGATAACACGGACAGTAGGAATTGGTGCCGTCGTAGATCTCTGGAGAATGAAGTCGCGCGATCGATTGGCAATGCGCAAGCTCGGATACAAGCGACAATCCTCTCCTGGGTGTCCGTAGGCCTTCAAGATAGCTGCAGAGAGCTTCTTGATGAATTCGTGGACAAAGAACCTGCAAATATTAGAGCCGAAGGAGCAGGATGGTTGAGTGTGGAAAGTTGGACTGACCTTGGGTAACCTGTCTGCATCTTCCCAACTACCCATTCTGCGCCTTCTTCATAGCCAATGTTGGCGGCCCAGGTAGGCAAGGAGACGCTGACAGCATGTTGCGTGTCTTCCGGGATTGAATGGCCAGTGGTGTCAATCATTGTCGGTGGAGAGCAAGACAGAGAGGGAGAGTCAGAGGTGGCTGGAGCTCAATGGTTGTGATGTGGCGGAGGGTGTGGTGGTGGTAGTGGGGCCGAGACTCAGGGTAATCGGCAAGACATGGCGGGGGAGAGCGCGTGGGTGGTGGAGGGAGATGGGCCAGGATAGAGAGCAGAAATGGCGGATGGGCACGACTGCTCAGGCAAATGGATGAGTGGATGGTGGGGAGGAGTTGATGTTTGAATTAGCGGAATGGATACATGTAGGTACGTGAATGGGGGAGAGGACGAAACCTCCTTGCGATAACCAGGTTACTAAGATACACAGAACAATGCCTTTGACAGCCTTGGGCCCTTTGAGCCTTTCTGTTATTGTGACATGTTTCAGTTCCTCATTTCATGAAACAGTGATATACACTATGCATGTCCAAGCACTCGGCGAGAGTCGCTCTAGTGGCCACCTTCGTTCTATGGGAGTGTATACTGGCACATGGGATCAGTGGGATGGCAGACTCGGGTTTGTGTCGACGATACCTAAGGTCGTCTTGACTCGTTTCGACACAAGAATTGCATGTACTGCACTGCAATGCCAGCAAAAGGCACAATGGCAGTGCATTGTGAGTAATCATAGACACAGATACCTGAGTCTCGTTTCTTTTTGGTTAAACTGGGTGGAAGTGAGAGCACCGTTGTGACCCGGCCGACACAAGCCTCAACTTCCGAGTTGCTGGCCGATGCGCCTTCGGAGGGGGACCTCCTGTGCCGTCCAAAGCGTGTCCATAGTGGGATTTGGAGAGCTTCCCTTCCGGCTCAGGTGGGCTGCCGTGCTCCATACGGCGCCGGCCGGCCATCGGGGATTGGTGGCGCTTGATGAGTGCTGGAAGATGGCCGAAAGCGCCCAAGCGTTCGCCATCCTATGACACGCCGCCTACCCCTCCTCCACAAAACCGCTCCTCCTCACTTCCACCACCACCCCTTCTTTCATTCCCGCCCCCCCAACACCTCTCCCCGCCACTCACCACCACATCCACCCTTCCACCCCACCCCCTATCAACAGCGACAACCACCACTCTCCCTGCCATCAAACAGTCTTCGAAAACTCACTCCCCACCCCCGCTCCTTTGCTTCGTCTTCGCTAGTTGCCCTCGTTGGTGTTCCCCTTCTCCCGCTGCCTCTCGAGCAACTGTCGGCTGACTGGTTGCCTTTCACAGCCGCTACTCTTTAACTCCCCCAACCAACAACAACCCGTCGACCATGGCCCTCAAACGTATTAACAAGGAGCTCACTGATCTCGGCCGGTGAGTACATCTCGTCTGTCAAGTCTTCGCTACCAAGGGGACCCAGCCATCGCCCCCCGGCCATCTCCCTACACGATTCTTGCTGATACACAACAGCGACCCACCGTCTTCTTGCAGTGCTGGTCCTATTGGAGATGATTTGGTATGTTCCTTATTTTCGCCCTCTGTATGGCTCTGCTGACTGTCGTAACAGTTCCACTGGCAGGCGACAATTATGGGTCCGGTATGATGCCTAGCTTCGGGTTTCTTTTTGGGATGCTAATCCCCTCTAGTCGGACAGCCCATACTCCTCCGGAGTTTTCTTTTTGAGCATCGCTTTCCCTACCGACTACCCCTTCAAACCCCCAAAGGTTAACTTCACCACTCGCATCTATCATCCAAACATCAATGCAAACGGCAGCATCTGCTTGGATATCCTGCGTGACCAGTGGTCTCCGGCGTTGACCATCTCAAAAGGTTGCATTTCCACCGACTATCCTTCAGCATAGAGTTACTGACCACCCTAGTGTTGTTGTCCATCTGCTCGATGCTGACTGACCCTAATCCCGATGATCCCCTTGTCCCCGAAATTGCGCATGTCTACAAAACCGATCGGGCCAGGTACGAGGCCACCGCGAGAGAATGGACCAGGAAGTACGCTATTTAGGGGGTGTTGTTCACTTTGTGGTGGTTCTGTTTTGTGTTTGCTGAAGACTGTTGTGAGTCCGTTTCTTTTATAAGGACTGGGCGATATCATGGGATGTCCGAGGGTCTTATGCCCTTGTATGCAAGAGGAGATTCGGTGTTTTTGAGACGAAGCGCGAGGTTATAATGAATATTCCACGTTCTTTTAGTGTGACAATTGCTATGTGCGCTATCTATTCGCTCGGAATCTAGTACCTGTTGCTCAAGATGCGACGATGGATCTCAACCGGAGCTAAAAGTGAGCGCAAATAAGATTTCAAGGATTCAAAATAATCAATATCCTTCTTCCAGTTGTTATATTAACATTAATCCCAGAGCAAAGCTTCAATCTGCTCTCTATTCAGCATCATGGCAATTTTGTGGGCTATCGATTCGTAGTCTTGTTTGCGCCGTTGGGCCTCTTGGATAGAAGATCCACCAGGCTCAAAGGTATTGTCTCCTGGGCGCTCTGGGACGACGGCCAGGAGATTAAAAAGGAGTTCTCTCTCATGATATCTTTGAGTTCTTGCCATCAGGATCCCGTGCATATAAGAGAGCCAGTCATCTCTCTGGCAGGTTTCTGAGGAGTGTCAGCTTTTATGCACAACACGAATGGGAGGCGGACACGCACGGAGCTTCACCGGTTGGCGCTTGAGTCCATCAAGCTCCCAGATGGCGTCCCCTACGTGAACATAGGCGATGAAGTGGAACACCTCTTCATCACCAGATCCGTCTCCGGATAACTGGCGAGTGCGAGGTTTCTTCGTAGCTTCCTCCATGAGATGAATGTCTGCATCCACCATTTCACACTTCCTAGCGCGTGACGTCAGCAAATTTAATCGCCCTTGGTAGTGTGCAGGGATGTGTAACATACCGTCCAAATGAGTTGTGGACGTCGCGAACATAAGCAAAATTGGCAACTGCAAGACCTTTCAAAGGTGGAATGAGTTCTTTGCTATATTCACGAAAGGATGTCAATGCAGGACCCAGAGGTGCATCGCTGTTGAACACAATGTTGAGTAAAGCGAGACTGGCACAGGCGTTGTCAATGACCTAAGAAAACAATCAGATAAATGCCATTTGCCCCATTCCCAAGTTAACGAGACAACAACAAACACAAGAGAATAAAGCTACCTGATTCGCGAACCAAACATCGTCCGGACACACAGTTTCTTCTTGCACATCGAGGGGTTCTGATTTCCAACGAAAGAGGAAAATCAATCCATGTGCTGGGCTAGGTAGGGTTTGTCAGCTGTGCGCCAGCAGAATTGGGAGAATTGCAAGGTGAGACCAACAAGAGAGCTTTCAATGTAGCATCGTCTAAAACATATACCTCCTCAACAAGAGTGTTTGCCACGCCAATATCGCGCAAGAGTTGGTTGAAGATTGCCTGAAGCAAAACAGTGTTAGCGGATGCTATACAGCTTCATTGGGTATGATGCTGAAAGCTTACTGGCTCGCTCTCAATCGTACACCATCCGGGCCAAGATTCCGCAACGGGAGCTGCCGCACTTGTAGCTGCTCTGCCACCGATTGGAGAGCCACGTGCATCTGGTACGGGGGCATCAAGCCGCGGGCGCTTCGACGCTGGCGGAGAGCTGGTCATTCTGGTACTCGAGCGAGGACTTGGGGGTTGAGAAGAGGATTGAGAATGTCACAGTGCAGATGCAGTGACAATGCAATGGCGCGTCGAACGAGGTGGGAGGCGGAGCAGATGACCAACGGCAAGTTCGTGGGGTCGCAGAGCACATGGAGGAGGGGGCGCAAATGCTGGAAGGTGAAGACGACATCGAGGAAGGCTGGGCGGGGCGCGCAAGTACTCGTACCAGTTGTGGAGGTCGAAGACCAGGAAGGGCGGCAGGACACAACTGCCCGGGTGAGTGAGGATCTGTGATGCGGGCGAACGAAGATTGATGATAAAGCACGTGATGACATGAGTGACAGTAATTGATACAACACGTTCTCTCTCGACGCTGGTGACACGTTGTGACACTCCTCTAACTACGTTACACAGCACCAACGCGTTCTTTCGCGGCCAACCTCAACAACCTCGCATCAGCCCAGCCCACCTCCAGACGACGCCATCCACCTTATTACCCCCATCACCATTCGCTCCGTCCAGCCAGACTCTCTCACGAGTCTCCGTCCAGAATCCCCTGGCGCCTGTGGCTTTCTAGCCCTCAACTCCCCTCGTCCACATCCTCTACATGAGCGAGCTACAACCATGAGTGAAGGAACACCTCCCCGACTACCATCGGCTTTCCCACAATCCCCCCATCCGAATTCACTGAGGCGACGCGGAGAGTCCTCAGGATCCGGCCCATCTTCCCTCCGAAATCAGCATCCAGGCGGCCGTGCCCCCGCTGCCAAACTTCGACCAGACCAATCCCTTCGACCGCGCAATGACAATGTTGTCAAATCGACCCCAAGCATCCCACCCCTCATACCGTTCGACATAATCGATGCACCTACTCAGCGAATGTATGCCGTCGCATTCTATATATGCTTGCTTGGCTGGAAGCTCGTCGATTGGACACGCCTATATAATGACGATGGTGACATGGGCGAGCTCTGGTTTGCTTTGAAGTGGATTGCCATTGACGGAGTTTTCTTCTCGGTACTACCATCGTTCCGCATCCCATGGCTCTCACTCAATCAGTTCTATACATTGGTTGCTATCGCCTTGATGTCAACTATCAACATTTTACTCAGTCTTAAATTCGTCTTCCACTTGTCATCGCTTACGGCCATTTTCTGGAAGATCTTTTACGATCGCGACCTGGCCATTTCGGAGCGCAGCGTTAAATGGCATGATATTGTGCACAATAATTCACATATCATGGGAAAGTACACTGTTCATATTCTTCCAGAAGGGTGAGTTTTAGGATAGTCATCCCTTGAAGGGAAACCAACTTTCTGACACCTATTCCAGCGCCGCAAAGCTTAATCCCGACAAAATTGCCTACTGTGTCGGGCCAGGGCACCCATCTGTTACGATTCCGATTCGTATCAACGGCACTGAGCCGGTTTATATGCAGCTTCTGCGGATTGACCCGGAAACGGCTGTTCCCGAGGCGTATGATCTCAATAAGAAGCAGTTAAAGAAACTTTTCAAAGCCGCGTCTAGAGATGATCAGTCAGAGCTTCGGCACCTTCCATTTGTTGTAACAAAGCCAGGACTCTATTTCCTAGCCAAGGTTAAAGATATAACAGAGCTTGATGTTCGGGTTCAAGACTCCGAGGCCATTGTCGCAGCGTGTCCCAAAGCATCCATTACAGCACGGGTTCCTAAGCGGTCCAGCGACATGTGTAAGGGTGATTTAGCTGATCTCACGCTCTCAGTGGAAGGCTTAGCACCACTGCAAGTAACATACACGCGGAACATCGGAGGAAAGCCGACCACGTTCAATGTACAAAGGGTCCACCCGGAGAACTTTGAGTCACCTCTTCTCGGAGGTTACAATCGGGAAATCCCCCTTCTCCGGCAAGATGAGAGCGAGAATTTCGACTGGGTTGGATCGAAAACAATTACCATCGGGCTCAACGACACTCTTAACTCGCACGGCGACTGGGAATATGAGATTGAGAAGGTTATTGACGCCGTTGGGAATGAGGTTTATTATAACCGACCGGATGAGGAGTCGTGGACGCCCAAACAACATTCCGTGTCACATCATATCCAAGTCCATGAGAGACCCACGATCCGATTCTTGGGGTGCGATTCGCAAAATCCTTTGCACCTCCCACGCGGGAAATCCCGCGCCCTGCCGTTCGAACTGCGTGGTGTATCTACAGATGCGCCTTTCAAAATGCAATTCGACTTTACACGATTTGATAAGCTTGCGAGTGCCACTGAGCATGGTCCAGATTATGAGACAAGGTCGAAAAATTTGAAAGATCCTATTGAACTCGTCATAATCCGAGACCCCGGTCTCTATACGGTCAGGTCCATTTCAAGCATTTATTGTTCCGGAGACGTTCATGAGCCTGCCAGCTGCCTCGTTACCACACCTGCCGAACCAACAATGACCATGGAATTCAACGAAATATTGGACAAATGTACTAGCTCATCAATCGGGTTAACCGTGGACCTTACCCTCGTCGGTTCGCCGCCATTCCAGTTATCTTATCGCTTGATTAAGGATGGAGGCTCTCCTCAAATCAAGACTCTAAAGATCGACAAAACAAGACATCAGGTCCGGTTCACTCCCGAAGAGTCAGGGCATTATGCATACGAGTTCTTTAGGCTTGACGACGTAAATTATGTCAATATTAAGCTCAACTCGTCGGAGCTTCGCGCGGAGCAGACAGTTAAACCCTTGGCGGGGGCTACCTTCGTTGATACTACCTTGCGGAAGTCCTGCATTCAGGAACCGGTGGAATTTGAACTCAAAATGCAGGGCTCTGGTCCTCTTACCTTACATTACGATTTAATTCACCGGGGAAAACGAACTAGGTACACGGACAAAGACATCACAACTCCTTTCCACACTATTAGGACAAAGGAACTTGATGAAGGCGGAGAATGGGCAGTTGCTCTAATATCAGTGGAGGACCAGAGCGGATGTAAGGTTGCTCTAGACTCCGAAGCAAAGATCAAAGTCAGATTTCAGCGTCCAAAGGCTCAATTTGGTCAGGTTGAGGGCAAATTCAGCGTCCAGGCCCTGGAGGGAAAGACTGTGGACATCCCGATGCGCCTAACTGGGGAAGGAGTATGTAACCTCTCCCATTCTGGTGTATACGTGCTAATTAACGGTGTTAGCCTTGGTCTGTCCGCGTTAAAAACCTCAACAATGACGGCCCGGCTAGGGAACTCAACCTCAGGGATTCCAACACGTATTTCCAAACCTCCGAGGTTGGAACCTACCAACTGGAATCAGTCCGTGATAGCGGTTGCCCTGGAACCGTTCTCGATGCGCAGAGCCAATTCACTATCGAGTGGCTTCCCCGCCCTCAGGTACACCTACCTCAGTCTGCATCAATCAAAACGGAAGCAGGCATTTCTCATCGCACCGATATCTGCGAAGGCGACGAGGATACGGTGGAAATCGCAATGATTGGCACGCCGCCATTTATCGTGGATTACGAACAGCGTTTCAAACCTGAGGGGGGCCGTTCTTTTGAGAAGAATTCCAGATCTGTCACCGCAGGGCTTGGTGTTGCTACTATCCGATTGGACTCTGCTGCTCCTGGTCTCTATCAATATCACTTTAACCAGGTTGCTGATAGCGTGTATGACAATCCCAAGGATAAGAACATTAGGACCCCCGTTGTCTTGGAGCAAAGGGTCTTCCCCAAACCGAATGCTGCGTTTGTCAACGCCAATCGGGTCTACAAGTATTGCTTAGACTCTGCCCCTCTGGAGGATAGCAGCATCCCGATGCATCTTACAGGGGTATGTATTTTTTACACATCTTTCTTGTCTTCAAGCTAACATTTTTTCAGGCCCCGCCGTTCTCCATTACCATTGGAATCAAGCATCTAAGTACTGGTCGCGTCGACCTCATCCAGGTCCCCAATATCGACACCCACCATTATAAGTTCCAGGTTCCATCCTACGCTCTAACATTGGGAGATCATCTGGTCAGTGTCGGCAAAGTAAAGGATGCTCGAGGATGCACTCGCAAGATAACCAATGGGCCACACGTCCGTCTGCAAGTAGCAGACATGCCCACTATTACTCCGATCGACCAACGCAATGATTACTGTGTGGGAGAGCGGATTGCGTTCAACCTTGCTGGGGTTCCTCAATTTGCTGTTGAATACGAATGGAACGGCGTTTTGATGAAGGCTACAAGCCAGCCATCCCAATTTGTACGCGTGGCTGAGCGTCCTGGAAATTTCACGATCACCGGTATCCAGGACTCTGCTAGCGATTGTAAGGTTAACTTGTCCATTACGAAAATCATCCATGAAGTCCCATCTGTGAGGATTAGCGAGGGATTCGCGGTGGTGAAGGGCATTCCTCAAGGTACATTGGTTACCGGTAATCACAAGTTGTATCAAAAGCTAATGCTCTATTAGGTGACATGGCCGAGATTGAATTCCGCTTTTTCGGAACTCCTCCTTTCACTTTTACTTATACCAGAAGTGAAATCGTCAAGAAAGGCCAGAAAGCTCGGATACTCGAGATGCATTCACAGACAAGCGAAGATCATACCTACATATTACACGCGTCCCAGGAAGGGACATATGAGGTTATTTCCATTGAGGATCGGTACTGCTCGTATGCCGCCAGCGTCAATGGACGGAAGTCATGAGGAGGAGGAAAATTGGGGCATCACAATTTGAAACGGGTACGTTTGGGCATTGGGGGTTGGAGATGATGGGTTAATGAATAATGTCCTTGAGGTCTTTGAGACACATTTCTACTCTCATGAAGCGGTTTGGTTTTCGTCCTTCTGTAGATATCTATCTGCCGGCGTCACGGATCTATTTTTGTCTTTCGCATTTCTCGTTGTATTCCATTTCATTACCTTTCAACTATTGCTGTAACAAAAGTTCGACCATTATCTCTAAAACTATGCAAAACTTGGGCATCAATATGGCGATGGCTTACTCAAAATTGCTTCCACATCATATCATGACTTGACGTCGATGCGCGTGATTAATCCATCCCCTATCCGTGCAATCTCATTAAGAGTAGCCTCTTGATTGAATGCAGCCGAAATAACCTAAAGCATAGCCTGTTAGTGTGAATGAAAATGTATGCAAAAGAATTGGTTACTGACATCTTTGGAGTTCATCGGAACAGTGGAATGTGTAATAGTAGCTTTCCAGTTCCTGGTGGCAGTATGGGGAGTCCATATACCGCAAACGTGTGATTCAGAATGACGATTCCAGAAGAACAAAGCGATTCCGTCATAGAGATCCTATTTCGTGTGAGCCATGCCCATGAGATTTGTTACGGAAACACTGACCGAAATTTCGTTGACAAACAGTTGAATAGGATCCTCGTCATGCTTCCTCTCGGAATTATTAGAGTCGATGGACAAGTTTTTGAATTTGGGTCTGTTGTCATGGCGTTCAACAAAGTACTTTTTGTTCATATGCAGAACGAAGTCATATTCCTGTAATGATGGCACAAAGAGATCCTAATGTTCCCATCAGCACACATTCGATGTTTGCCATGTCGGTGAGTTTTACGGAGATATTAATTTTAGATGCCGCTGTTTTCAGTACACTCGAGGCAGCCCTGGCCAATGCAGTAATTCGGCCAGCAATAACTTTGGTCGGCGCCGTAACTGTCCACAGGGAACTGTTGAGATCGTAATTCGTGGCGACGAACATGGCGCAATGGCTCATCGTTGGATCTGTTCTGCGCATCTCTCGATATGCATCCAGGCTTTGCTGAATCTCTGCCTTTGTCATTGCTTCATCCCCAAGATCCACAATCAGTGGGTCCAATCGCCAGTCCCATTTAGCCAGAAACTCCAGAGCGCGGAAGAATGCAGTCGATGGGCTACACGGGGTAGCCCAAGGATATGCTTGTTCGTAGACGCGAACAACGCACAATTCGATCAATTCCTCGGGTACATGACTTGATAGAAGATGAGAGTGAAACCACTTTTTGACAAGTCGAATCGTCGTCGGCATCGACGGAAATCGATGAGAGAGTTTTCGGACCATCTGGGTATGCCGGGGAAGGAGTTCAAATGTGGCCCGGTAAAGTTGGAGCGCATGACGAGCTCGTTGCTTCTCTCGGTGGCTTGACATGGGGTTTTCGATCATTTTCTCCAGTATGAACGGCTCACGGTCGTGAAGGATTCGTAGTCGAAAGATCACCCCTGATTGATACATAACATCCAAGAATGCACCATTCACAAGATCATAGTCCTGGTTCTCCAAACCTAACCTGCAAACAATATCGTCGCCCTTTTCATTCTCCAGAAGATGGGAAAGACGGGCCAGGAAAGAAACCTTGATCTTTTGGATAGCTGGAAGATTATCCGGCCATCTACCCGAACTCTCGAATTGAACGATGACATCAATGGGGGCCGATGATTGATTCGCCGCTGACGGAATGTTAACAGATGTTGAGCGGAGCGCTGCGCCGGTCCCTGCAACGTGTCGAAGAGCCAATGGTATTCCCGTAAGAGATTGAAGATCCTTCTCTAAGTTCTCGTACTCAGATTGGACCTCACGGAAGAGAGATGCAGACTCCTCTGACCGGGGAAGGAGAGGATAAATGGGGGTCTCAGCGAAGAGAACCAATTCCCCGCTTCCGAGAGCAAGATGTCGATCAATCACATATCGGATAATCTGTTGGTATATCGGCGGCTTTCCACCCTTCGTATTCCAGCTTGTGCTCTCCGTAATTGTACCATCTGGGTAGCGACGAAGCTCTGCAAGATCCCCCCAAAATTTCCGAAATGCAGCTGCTTGATTCTTCTCGGTCGGAGGTGGGCCACGGTCAATTTTCCGATCAATGTTGGTTTCGTTGAAGAACAAGCCGATGGTAATTTGGCGAGTTGAATTTACTGGAGTCCCGGAAAGCGTCATACTGGAGTCTAACGGGCAAGATATATGTATCAAGCGAACACGATCTCCCAATCCAGTTTTAAGGGTTTCATAAAGTTTCTGAAGATATCCCATCCGGGGATGTAAGCCCCCTGACCGGTACTTCTCAAGATCTTCCGCGCCAGGCATAGGCAGTGAGGACGATGCATCAAATCGGAGGACGGCGTGGTCGACACGATTGAGGAATATGGAGTCGAAGGAGTTAATACCAGATGTCTTGCTCAAAACATCGACGGTCAATCGCGCTTCATGTCGCATCTGTTGCTAAATGTAAGCCAACCAGCACATTCCAGATGGTTCGGATTATCATACCAACTCATATGACCATGGTGACATCTTGAATAGCACATTGACTCCGTATTCCGCGTCATACATACAGGGTGTGCTGGTGGGTGCGATATCTGGAGAGCCATTGATGAAGAAGGGCTTGTTTCTTAGGTCCCGGCTGGCCAAAAATTGCAATGTCCCCTTAAACATCTGGTACTCGCTGTATCCGGAAGATAGATATGGCCGGCCTTTAGCTCCACCAGATTTTAGAAGGAATGCCATGAGGATTGCCCATTCGAAAGCACCAAAACCACCGCAACTAACAGTCCCAGAAAATCCGCGTTGTTGCAGCCACACCCGCCCAACGACAGATGCTCTCGAAAACGCCCCGCATGACTCTGTTGTGGAATGAAGTAGCTTGAGGTATGGAAAATACGTCATGTCTGAAGCGAGAGACGAGTTGTAGAACGGGGTAGGGTCCGAGGCGGTGATATCAGAACTGTTGCGCAGTCCTTGAAGATTTCGGAGCAAACACTTCCCAGGCAGGAGTTTGTGGACTGGGAAGACTCCCTGTGGCGCGGCGAGATGGATATGAATATTGCAATGCGAGCTGCGGAAGTCATTGTCTGATCCATCTACATCAACGTCAGCGCGAACCATTTTCACTTGGTGTTGAACGCTACCTTCACTCGAAGATACCTTGATGATTGGCTTAAGGTAGTCATCGTTCATGTATTCGTAAACTAATGATAGGGATTTTGTGGATTTATCTCGTGCAATCCCGTCCATAACCACCGCAAGGTAAAACGCCCGCTTGTGGAAGTATCGATAGTTGAGGTAGTCTTTTTCTTGTAAGATTCCATCTGGGATGGCAAGAACAAGGTCTAGTGATAAATCGCCCGAGTTCTTCGTCATTGTCTTCGTCGGATAGCTGCCTACCACATTCATGTAGGTTGGCTTTGCATAAGAAAACTTGTAATTCACCTCCGACGTCGGTTCAGGGCTCGGAAAAGGTATGTGGGTGTTGCGCTTCTTCATCACTTCCACGGCGGCTTCAAACTAGTATCTAGTCAATAATATTCAGCAAGTAAAATACTTTAGATACCTACCGCCAATCCTTCATGCCCGGGAATTGCTTCAATCACGGCACGCAATCGATGAAGCATCTTCTCTGCCGCCACAAAGTTCTTTGTTTGGCTCAGCTGAACCTGCAACAACATCTCGTCGAGCTCCAGCTTGAACGTATTTGATTTGTACTGCGACATTTCGCTGAGGAGCTTGAGCTTGTGAGGATCGACTCGCGCAGCGTCGGCGTGCGGTTGTTGGGCTGTGCTCTGAACTGATGTTCGATAGGTGGATTCGGGGGCTGTCATTTTGGCGGGTAGGGGGTTAGAGGACAATTCGATACGGCGACGCTTGGGACTGGACTCCATGGAGTGCTGAAGCTGGCAGTGGGTGGTTTGGCGGGGGAGAGAGGGGGTTATCAGGCAGTGCCAGTGAAAAGTGCGCGTGGTGAGAGTTTCGAGTTGGCGAGCGAAAATGTTTGTGTAACACTTTGTGCACCGTCGGGTATGCATCACAACACGTCACCCGCCAGTATCATAGCTAGTCTACCAGACGTGTCTTGTAGGAGACCCCGAATGTGTAAATATTTGAGTTTATAATCCATGTACTCCAAGTAATAAAAAGCACTAATGCCTACACACGCCGTCGAACATTCCGTAGACTCATATTGAACTTATGCCTCTAACTGCACCTTGTCCTGTGCCCTTAACAGAATGCCTGTACACCAGTAATGGCACGACCAAGGATCAAACCTGCAAGTTTCGGTCAGCATAATCACGTAGCCGAGTAAGGATATCTCCACGGCGTACTATGAATGTCACTCTGGCCTTCATACGTCTGCGTAACAAACAGATTGGCGACATGACGTCCAATTCCGTACTCGTCAGATACAGCATTACCGCCAAACACTTCTTGAAGACTAGAAGATCCATTAATTAGCAAAGCTCTTGTAATGGCACTAGAGAGAGACTCACGCCCGAGCGCCGACCAACGCCCTGTCACAGTTCTGGCGTTTGATCATGGAAATCTGCTCAGGGACCAGAATGTCTTTGTCCAACAAGCGGCCCACCTGAAGAGCCGCAGCAAGGCCATAGCCAATATCAGTGTTGGCGTCAGCAAGCTTCTTCTGTATAAGCTGATACTTGGCGAGGGGGTTGCCCTTGAACTGCTTGCGATCCAGAGCATATTCTCTAGCCCGAGCCAGACAGTCCTCAAGAGCTCCTATGGTTCCCTGCGTTATATTAGTTCATGGGGACCATATAAGCAGTGTGATGAGCGCTTAGTTTACCCATGCGATACCGTAACGAGCCTTATTCAAGCACCCGAACGGTCCTTTGAGTCCGGTGACCTCAGGGAACATGTTCTCCTTTGGTACTTCCACGTTGTCCATCAGTATCATTCCGGTAGTAGAGGCCCGCAGGCCGTTCTTGTTGGAAATTTTAGGAGTAGAAAGTGTCCCGGCTGGGGTGCGCGACCTCTCAATTAGAAACCCGCGGATCACGCCGTCAAGTTTCGCCCAAACAAGCAATACATCAGCTACATTATGTCAGTAAACCTTTAATACATCATGAAATGGAAAAATGACCGTGGGGAGAATTGGTAATCCATGTCTTTGATCCAGACAGAAGGTAGACCCCTTCTTTGGACGGGTGGGGGCGAGCAACAGTTTCCATCCTGTGGATCGGTCAGACAAAAGCCGGGATAACTAGGTATAATCGGTGACGTACGATCCAGGGTCGGAGCCATGGTTTGCTTTGTTCAATCGATAGTCAGTGTATGCACGATGAGAGTGGATGGTTTACACACGTTCCGTAAGACCAAAGCATCCAATAATCTTGCCTTTGGCCATACCTGGCAGAAACCGCTCCTTTTGCTCCTCCGTGCCAAACTCCTCTGGATATATGTTAGTGCTGGGCCTCATAATGGGCTTGTCGGGGGATGTATACCTATGCCGCCCATGGCCAACGAGCTCTGGACGGACATACCGCTTCGATAACCACTGTCCACCCTGTGCACTTGTTAATATAGAGATGGCAGTATGGAGGATAAGCTAACAGGTCTCATACCTTTCCACCTCGCGGGTGATCAACTGTAACACGTTAGCATTGGCTCATGACAGACATGCTTGCTCCAGCACCGAGTGGGAAAAAGCTCACCCCAGAAGCAACGTTGCTGACACCAGCGCATCCATATCCCTTGATGGTTGCGCCGAGCAAACCAAGCTCTCCCATCTCCTCAAGGATTTTGGTATCATAGTGCTCCGTCCGGTAGGCCTCTGGGCAGAGTCAGATGGCGTTGCAAACAGATACTCAGTTGCTACTAACCTGTCACTCGCGGCAAAAGCTGTTCCTGGCAATAGTCTCTTGCCGTCTCAGCGATAGCACGCTCTTCTTCGGTCAAGCTCTCGGTCAGCAGCAGCGGATCTTCCCAATTGAATCGACGGGCCTGGCCACTGGCATGGCGCACCGCAACTCCACGGAAGTTGGCGAAGGTGGGGAGAGCTCGGCAATGCACCAGGCGCCGTGAGGAGAGGAGGGTCTGCCGCGAGATGGAGGCCGACATATGGATTGATTGATTGACTGATTGATTGACTGACTGACTGACTGATTGATTGATTGATTGGTTGGTTGGTTGGTTGATTGATTAATTGCTTGAGGGCTTGAGTGAATATTATTATATATGGCGGAGGATACCCGGGCGGTTCGGGAGCGGGAGACACACAGTAGCTTGATGGATACAACGCAAGCTTCGATCATACCTCGGATTCGGCTTCGTGTCGGAGCGTTTCCCCACTTCACGATCGGCACCGGAATGAGTCAGCACCACTGTACTCTACACCTTCCCGAATTATTATTATCTATAATTTATATTTTGCAGTTTTTGGTGGGTCATCAAAAAAAAAAGTGGATTCAATACATCTATGCAAGCGAATGTTACACATTGGCCGTTCATAACAGCTAGCTCAACAACACCCTCACTTCCGCTGCTGTTCGCGGCCATACATGACTCATCTCCTCTTCCGTACCCTCGCCACTTTGACTCAATGCCTCGGAGATTCCCTCTTCAAGCCGTTCAAAGTCGGATATGAATCTCGCAACCGCAGAGTGCACCACTTCATCGATCGTGCTGCGGCTACTTAACCGGGCCAGATCTTTCCGTGCATCGAGAAGTGCTGAGGACAGAAAGGCATCGAGCTTCTGCCCAATTGCCTGCAAAGAATAATTTTGAAAAAGCTTATCGGAGAGACCAGGGGAGTACTATGTTGCTCAGTTAGTAAGAGCAAACGCGGTGGATGAATGTATACTGACTGGCGATCCGTGTTGTTCCAGGATCGTAATCAGGGGCTTGATCCCTGACTGTTCTAAGAAATCGCCATGTTCGATGGCTATTAAGTCATCCAGATGCGACCGCATACTGAGTTCCAACTTCTCTGATCGGTCTGATGCGACCCCAATGTTTCTCAGGCATGTTTGGACCGCATAAAGACAGTTAAACAGGAATATATGTCGAGACTTTGGGGCAAGAGCATGGCCTATTTCATCACAACACTCCAAATATGGGTCCAAAGCAAGCTCAAAGATTCGGTTGAGGTCATCCGACACATCTTCTTCTGCACCTAGGGAGCTGGTAAACGTCTTTAGTAGCTTGGATAACTCTGAAAGAGCTTCAACTAAGAATTCCGGGGGTGAAAGATCATCGGTGGCCTGTGGTAATTGGTTTCGCACTGTGCGAACATGATCGCTTAAAGTGTGGTGGAACTGTCGTAATGCAGCTATTTCAAGACTAATCACTCTTATTAGAACATGTCAACTGGTCAACAGGTGATGCACGCACTTTTGAATAGTTGTAACTAGGATGCAGTTAACCCCAAGCAGCTTCTCGAATGTTACTCGGTAAAAATTAATGAGGCTGAATAACCTGTAGCTCAGCGTACTTGATTCCTGACTGGTTATTGCTTGCTCAATCCTTGTCTAACAGTACGTGAATATGCGGGAATTATATGAGGGGAATAGGTAGAGGCTTACCCGTAATGGCTTGATGACCAACTCCATGTCCTTGTTAACGAGACTGAGCAGGCTTGCATGTACGTCAAACGAAGTGTCGTCCTCGTCGTCGTCCTCGTCTCGAGCATTCACCCAAGGTTCGCTTTTTAGGCCTTCCTGCATTTTACTGACTATACTTTTCTGCGTGTCCAGCTCTGGGGCAATGAAAAGAACCTCAAGGGTTTCCTGTTCTCCGACGGCTGTAGAATGCAACCACGCCAAAACGTCTCCGACGTAACGAAGCGGATCATGAGCATACATTTCGATGGGTTTAACTTTTCGATCTAGTGGCTGATCCACATCTGAATCTGCCGGCGCGCCTGTCATAGCCACGTAAAAGGAATCGACGATGATTTTTTGGCGCACTTCAGCAAAAAAGTCCAGACAGTTTCTATAAAGTTAGCATTTGCTACCCAAAGGGCACATTCAAAAACGTACTGGAGCAGAGTTGGGCGCTCAGCGAGCACTCGGAGAGCTTTCCGTATCCCAGAGTTAACCTGAGGGCTTTCCAATGACAGAGCTTTGAGTTCACGCAAGACCCAACGATAGAGTTTCTGGAATGCCGAATTGAGAAGCTTTGCCATGTTATCCATGATTTCGGTCCCTGCACGGTCATTGCCACTTGAGAGAAGAAGGCTGCAATCGTTGTGTATGCGTTTCACATTATGAAGAACATTGAAGAACCTAGCATCTACAGGTTCTCCAGAGTCTATCAGAATCTCTCGTTCGTCGTCTGAGATGGTAAAATTCTGTGTGAATGCAGATAATACGACCTGCTTTTGTGCGGTTTCTTCCCTGTTTTTCAACAGGCCTGACGACTCGTCCAAGACGGGGGCAGTTTCCGTCACAGCGGAATTGCTCCGGGCGCGTAGATCAGATATAAGGTCGTTGATGGATTTCAAAGCTCCTCCAATACGGGCCAGTCGCTACTGACGACAAGGTTCAGCGAGGTCTGGGAGAGCAGACTGGTGCCAACTGGGTGATTCACCTCAGAAACCCCAGCAAAGTCGCGGACTATTTGAGCATGGCTATTGATAACGTCTGCCTGAACCCCAGCTCTAAGCAGTCTTCGCGATTCTGGAGTATTTTCGACAAAGCGAGCATCAAGGATAGCGACGGCGTCACGGATGTCCGAGTCTGAATAGGCGGCAGAAAGCACGGAGGCAAGGCGTTGTTGGGTCAACGAATCGATTGGGGCCGGGTTTCTCGACTGGTAGTCCATGCTGGAGATTAATTCGACGTGGTTGTGGATCGGATGAGGCGCTGGGTGGGAAGGAGGTGGGGAGGTTGGGGTTGGGGGGCACTAGGCGTGGCGGTGACAATAGGTGGAGAGCTGGTGGGGTGCGCTGTGCTTCCCCACCACAATCTCAAGCCTAAGCAACATGTATTTGAGTAGCTTACAAAATTATCGAGATATTTGAATATATTGGAGGCAGTACATTGAATACAGCATAGCCACCAGTATTTATTGCTCGGACGATTGGCGCCTGCTCATCTTTGAAACCATGGGCAAATAAAAGGGTCATGATCAGAGTAGCTATCTACTGGTAGGTAGTTAGCACCCTCATACCCTTGGTATATGCTTTTTATGGCCATTACTTTATCTTAATAGACTTTATATGCGCGGAACGACAATATATCACACACTTTCATGGTGGTAAAGCTCACCCACCGATGTTACTTAAACGTTGACTCAGCGAAATGGCCCATCAATCGTCAAAAATCTGCACCCGCTCCGATATCTCCATGATATCAGACACGATGTTCGTTTTGATATTTTCACCCTGGCCGGCCGCCACCCGCAATATTAATTCACTGAGATCAGGGCGTCCCAATATATCAACATGATCGGCTGTACGAGGACCACCCCTGGTCAAGTTAGTAGTTATCGGGATCATAAAACGTTGTAAAGGCACACCGTATATCAAATCTGTCTGGCTCATGGACTAGTTCCCATGTCTTAACTTCAATTCCGGCAGGATTATATCTCTTCATCTTCCATCCTTTCGAGCACATATAGCCCGTGCTGAGAAGTGGAACCGTGCCGTCGCCTTCAGAGCTCACAACACCATGATCCTGAGCATGTGTAAGTAATAGCCAATCAGTCGCAACGCTAAAAGCCTTACACTATCAGCTGCATTGACAGACGTATCAATCACCGCTTTGAGTTTTGCTAGAGGGTCATTGACGTGCCGAAAGTAGTATCCGCGCTCGGTCGGTTTCCCAACGCCATAAAAGCAGTAGATTTTCATACTTGGGGCTAATGGCAACCGAGATTCCAACGGATTAACCCACTTTGCAGGTATTCGTTCATTCGCTTCAATCTCCGCGCGAGTATGAGCAACGTCATGTGAGTAGTTTGTTAGTACTTGTCTCCGGTACCATGGCTCTGAAGATTCTATCAGGTACATGAGGCTATCTTTCATCGTGAGATTCTTGTCGGCAATTGTGCTATTCGGCTGCATAAAACGTATCGGTGCGCCGAAAGTGGTTTGCTGGCCTGGTGTGTCATCTGGGGCCCAGGTAGAATTCCCCCAGACCGCCTCACCCCCTTTCGGCAGCATACTGGAAATACCAGGCATCGCTCGCATGATTTCTGCGCGCTCTTCCTTGCCAAAGAACTTTTCTAACCCGTAAACAGCAACTGTAGTTCTTAGTTAGTGTATTTCACAGCACAATAACCACGTACGGTCTACCTTGGTTAAGTTGCACAGTATCTCTCATCTCACCACTCAAGACCGCGGGAAGGCCCTTGACAGCACCAAGCATACAGCCGCTGATCTACGCATTTGTGAGCAAAGCTGGAGGCCTGTGGTAGAATACTTATTACATTTATAAATGCCTCTTTTATAAGGTCAGCACGAGTCAATGATTCGTCTCATTCTCGAGAAGAATACCATACCAATGTGATCCTCAGCCCAATGCGGACCCCCATTCCCGTGGCCTTTTGCCTCTACCCATTTCAGGAAGTAATGAGCCACCTGTGACCCCATGCTGTGACCGACCATCACAACCTTTTCGCCCGAGACATGTTTTGCAGTTTCGATGTGCTACACCGTCATCAGTACACGTCAGATTCGGTGGGATATAGATATTCGATCCACCGTTTTGAGACGCGTAAAATATTGATCTCTAACTTCCAAATTCCCATAAGAGAGGCGCCAATCATAGCTTGCTGTATAGGCATTGGTAGGATCATAGCCAATTGATGCAAGGTTTTCTAGTATTTTGGACCAGAGCCAGTAGCTAAGGGCATGCTCGCATTAGAAAGTCGAAAACTGTTTGTTATTAGGATCATACCCTGTGATGAAAAAGTCAGTGGCATCAAACCCTAGAGCAGCCCGAAGTTTGATGTCTGGAGGATCAAGCCCGGTGTCTTTGTCCAACATTATATGACGCTATGAACAAGGTCAGTGCTCGCCGATTTGTTGAAGAATCATGGTTTCGAACTTTCCATAATGCGCGATCTAATGATGAATGAGCTTACATTCTTGATTCCAACACATGGAAGACATGCGAACGTCAAGTATTACCTGTAATCATGGCGCGCAACATGCTCCACGATCCCCACATCCGTTTCCGGAAGTATGGTCGTGACTTCTCCGCAGTGCCCCAGCTTTCAAGTCTGCTATTCTTCAGTTGCCGTGCAAATGGCTTATAATCCAAGCTTACCCGGTAGATATCACACCCGGAATCTGTAAAGGCAGTGAGCTTACATTCGAAGTTCATCTAACCTTGATCGTACCATAATGACGGGATGCTTGACACGGAGCCCCTCGGATTTCAAAGCCAGTCCAGTTGCAAAAGCGTCATAGTTGACGACCTCTTGTTCTCGTTTCGAAATATCGCTGGCTTCCTTCAGAATGCCAGCCGGAATAGCATCAAAAATAGATTCAAGACGGAGATCCTGAAGGAGCTCCATTGTGACAAGGTCCTGGTTCTTGGCCCATCCTGCGAAGAAGAGACCAACAAGCCCGCCCACAATGAAAGTTGTAAGTGAGCGTCTCTTCGCCTTCGGATGTTTGTGCTTATGGGATGAGCTGCGATGGTGCGGCTGTGCCTGGTCTTCGGCAGAAGAGGTTTCGAGGTCGCCGTCGCACTCAGTGGAGGGCTCATCATCGATCGGCGGTGAGTGCGGAGGATTGGGGTCAATTTTTGGCGAGATGGGACCAGAGGGTCGACGAGGACGGCGACGCACGCTGTCGGAGGCCATTGGGAGGCCACCAGCAAGGGGTCCTGAACGGGCACGTCAGCAGAATCAAGAGTGCTATGGAGAGCCGGTACGTACGTACGAGGGAACTGCGAGGAGTTCCTGTGGTTTCTCTTGAAGCCGTGCGAGCGAGTAGAGAGGAGTGGGAGTGGAATCGGGAGCAGGAGCGAGTGGGTTGCCAGAGATGGTGAGGGAGAGAGCTCGAGATGCCCCACCATGACGATTGGCCTCGCTCAACCATCTTCGCTCTCTACACCGAATAACTCGCCATCTCCCATCCAGACTGTCGTTATACGCCCACGGCCTCTCCCAGTCAGATCGACTCCTACCGCGCCTGTCTGTCCATTGAACCATCACCACGGTCCGACCCTCTTCGTTGCTCGTATCAATCTGGCAATGACCGACTCTGCACCTACTAGCTCCCAGATTTCCTACGTCCCATACGATCCTGCTCAAGAGGCCACACAGTTGGAGTCTGTCCGGGAGCTCATTTCTAGCGAGCTCTCGGAGCCTTACAGCATCTATGTCTATCGCTATTTTCTCTACCAGTGGGGAGATCTGTGCTATCTGGCAAGTGGGGCACTACTTTGCAACCGGAGCCTGGGTTAACCGTGCTGCACAGGCCGTGGACAGTGGTCAACTTATCGGCGTTGTAATCTCCAAGCTTGAGGTACACAGGGGCGCAGCATTACGAGGCTACATCGCCATGCTGGCCGTTCGTCATCAATACCGCGGGAGAGGAATAGGTTGGTGTTTGGAATTCATCAGGATTGGTGTAGCTCTAACGTTCCGTAGCAACAAAGTTGGTTCAATTGGTGATAGAAGCTATGGTTGCTCGGAATGCGGATGAGGTTTGCATCTTAATTTCCAAAAGAAGGTATCCTGCTCATCTTCTCCAGATTGCTCTCGAAACCGAAGTTACAAATGTTGCAGCAATCAAGCTGTATGAAGGGTTGGGCTTCCTCCGGAGCAAACACCTCCATCGATATTACCTGAATGGGAATTCTGCTTTCAGATTGGTTTTATATCTCCGCCCTTCGAACGAGGGCCATCACTGTGAACATAACCAAGGAGAAGAAGGGCTTAATTCCGAAAAGCTGCATCAAGGTTGTAGTGTAGCTGATATATATTGAAACCCAGTGGCAGTTTAAGATGCCATTACAACAACTCTCTCTGTGGCCTGGCGAAATGAGAATTTTGATGATGCATGTTCCCAAATGATTGTAATGTGGACATGAATGGGGAGCATACTACTATGTAATATGGAAACTTGACAAGGTATATCTTTAAGAACTATGTAGCGACGTCTTCAATGCAACACATTTTTCTTGCTGTCTGCTACGCCCCTACATGTAACCAAGTCGGATACCCGCACTTCTGTTGCTGCTGTCTACTTGAAGATATGTGGGTGATCATGATGAACCGCCTGAATTGTGCATTTACTGCTCTATCCCATGACTACAGATGATTACATCAGTAGATCTTGGCCACATCTGTCGTTCCACTCACTGCTCCAATGTGTTCGACCGCTTTCATACATTTGATTACCAACATCTCTTTCACCCTCACACATCCTCACCTTGCCCAGCGCCCTGAACAATGCGGAATCCACCAGCAATGGTAGCCTGAATGTCTTCGTTTTTATGTTGTAGCAACGAAAGAGCATACGCAACATCGTTCCATTGGCGCTCGGACTCGCACTTTGGCAGTCGCGCTGCGAGCTTTTCAGCGAGCTGCTTCGCATGTTTGTCCTAAATGACAGATATATGAGCCCCATGAAAAGATGAACAGGTATAATTTTACCTTCTCGATAAATGTGGACAAGAATTTGAGTATACGCCTGAATTCGTCTTCTCCGAGATGTCTATCGGCCGATAGTAGGGAGAACATATCGACAAAGTGGTTATATACAGCATTGTCTTTCGTTGAAAGCTCCGAGAAAAACATGCGCGACAAGTCAGCGATACGACGGTCCGAGTCCTCGAGACATTTGGCCATCTCGCCAAGCTGTCCCTTGACCTTCACTTGACCGGCCAGGATGAGGAAAGTTAGCGTCATTAAACAAGTCCGCTTCACTGACACGTCTATGTCATTTAACCGACGATACAAGAAGTCGGTATTTTCGTCAATCAAGTGATTGAAACAAACAGCCTAGTGTGATTAGCTTCAATAGCAGATGCACAGAATTGTTATTCCTCACCATGTCGCCCAGCGCAATGACAGCATTACTTCGCGTGATTGGGTCTTCAGAGCGTTCCATGATGGTGATAAGTAATGGCAGGTTTTCTTCGCAGTAGTCTGCAGAAACACACATAAGTTTCGCCATGCACAGGGTAGCCTGAGCCTGAAGTGTGCGATTCTAACGCCAGATTAGCTAAACGGGAACAAGACCATAGAGTAAACGAACCTGATAATCAGTATTGTTGGAACATATGTCCCGAACTAGAGGGCCAAAATTGGACAGCAGGGCGTTCCCTGCATGCAGCAATTCCCTCTCCCTACAATACGTGTCAGATCGGAAAATGAGAGCCGCGAAAGACATTACCTGATCACTGCCATGGCTTCTGTGAAATCGTCTTCAGTGGTACCGCCGATTTGATCGAGCTCATCCGCATCATTCTTCGCTCTACTTGGCGACTCTTTGTCTTTCGCTACGCATATTTATCAGCCAAACGGTCATGCCTGGGATCTCGGTGCATACATTTCTCTTGTTCAGCCTTTCGCCGCTTGAAGTCTAGTTCACAAAGTTCCATATGAACAATTTGCTTGACTGGATGTACGTTAGTCGATACAATTGGTAGCCATAGATGTGATATAACAAACCGGCAACATGCCCAACGATGAACAGCAACTGGGCGAGAGGAAAAAAACCGAGATCTGAAGCTTTCACCCGTCCTTCGGGTTCAACAATCTCCTCTACAGCATCAACCATCTCCTGATCTTCATCGTCTGCCGCCTTCGGTGGATCGGGAAGCGGTACGCTTTCAAACACACTTTTCGTCTTGCGCCTGATAATATCAGTACAGACATTGTCTGGATGTTTCGCAAGGGCATATATAGCGCTCAGAGCATGTTCTGCAACACCAAACCACTCGCGATTTTCGGTTTCTAGCTCGGCAAGGGTTGATAAGCGAGCTAGGATCGGATGGTCATTGGGGAGCTTTCCCAGAGAGATCGCTGCTGTTGATTAGCAATTGTTCCACGAGTTCCATCATTAAAATTCTTACATTTAGTAGATTTCCTTCCGATAGGACTGATGTGTCTGAGTCCCAAGCATGTGTACTTGGCTAAACTAAGATCCGAACGTCCGATGGGGCCAAGACCAATCTTCATTATTGTTTCCAACTCACGGATGACAATATCGGGATCCGCCAAAGCAAGCATCCCCAACACTATAATAGACCCTCGGCGTTGTTTTCGTGAGATCTCTCTCTTCATGACACCATAAATGTGCCAAAGCTTTTGTACTACAAGGTCAGAAATATGACCCTCGCTCATCATTTTACTCAAAAGCTGCTCCAATGAAGTCAGTTCAGCGGCTGATGTATCAAAGGTAAGGCTAATCATGTTTCGTGCGACGTAATTGGCGCGTTCATTCTCGCTGAACCCATCCGGGGCATTGAAAAAGAGGTCTTTGTAAATCTCGATGAGATGTGTTTGGATGCCTTTGCCTTCATCGCTATTACCTTTGGTCCAGATCAACCGCAGCATTTTTCGTATGCCTTGCTGAGATATTGTTAACGGAGAATGTGGATTGGGGCATGATGCATACCTTGGCCGTCTCAACTCGATGTGCATCCAAGGACTTGAAGAAATCCATTGCTTCCATTACTTCGCTCTTATTCTTCGAAGTTAGTAACTGAGACACCAGTTCCGATGCAGAGTGTATCGTATCAATGAAACGTAACGCCTCGGCGTAATATCGGCGGGTGAGTTGGAGCCGCACAATGTCTTCGGACCGGTCTTCCGTTGCGATGGGTGCAGGCGGTTGGGCGGATTGGGAAGTAGGTTCTTCATCCTGACCTTCGATCTGAGTTGGAGCATCGAGTAGTGATGCCTCGCCATCCACAGCAGAGTCATGCGCAATCTCTTCTCGAATAGGTTCTTGTATGGCGGCAAGCTCTGCTTCAACAGCGCTTTGTCTTTCAAACCACTCGGATCTCTTCAGTGTTCCGCCATGAAGAGCCCCAAACGGATGGGTTTCCAAGAGCTTGGTCAATAGTTTGATCGCATTCCTTCTTACATTGCTGCTCTTGTCTTGCAGACTACGGTACGCCAGATCAGCTGCCCGCTGGCGCCGTTTCGGAAACTTTGTGTCCAAACTACTTGACGTTAATTTTTGTCCAACTTACGAAGCGAAAGACTTGACTTACTCAAGCAGTTTGGTTATGTAAACTTGAATTGCTTTCGAACGGGCATAAGGGTTAGTGTCTAAGAACCGTTCTTCCAATAGTTCAAAGAACGAATTAAGTTGAGCCTTATGGTTGTCACTTCGCTCGTCCTCTTTGGTGAGCTCAACGATCAGATTCCCAGTAGCCTCGAGAACAGCGCAGCGCAGGTTGTAAGACTTTTTGAGTCAGATACCTATAATACCTATGGATGGATTACGAACCTCGCTCTCCAGAAACATAACCACGAGGGCCATTTGTTTAATCATCAGTCTCGGAGCAAGCTCGGATAGTCGGATCAAAAATCCAGATACAGCCTTGGGTCCACGAGTATCGTTCGCATTGAATTCCTTATTACTCAACTCCCTTTGTATATATTAGCACATTTAATTAAGGAGGGATAAGGTCCTAAACACCTGAGAATTTCATCTACAAGCTGGGGATAATCGTATTGTTCGGATAAAATCTGAAGAAACTCCGCCATGGGCTCCGATAAGTGTTCAAAATATGTCAGGTTCTGAACAATAGATGTTTGTGCGCCTGAAATTTGTGTTAGCAAGTGTCAGCGAGGATGCTTAGATCATGTACCAAAAGCGTGGCCGTGATGTTTCACTGCCATGCACAACACCTTGAAAACATGCATGCGGATTGCGGTGTTCTTCACCCTCTGTTCATTCTCAAGAACTAGATATACTGGTCGGGTGAAGAGACTTATGAACGTGTCGCGCTCGGACGATGTAACAAACATTCGCAATAGTTTCAGCTTTAGGACTTTACACATGACCTCCAGCGCTAACTGGAGCTGGGCTGTAGTATCAATGGAAGTAGTGGAGCTTTTAGTTTTCCCTTTGCTTTTGCGGGACGGTGCAGCACTCGAGCTTGATTTGTCATTCACCGTTCGAGTCTCCAACCCGGCAACAGCCCATTGAAGCAAGAAGGCGTAGACCTCGAGAAGCTCTTTGTGACCTTTCAAATTTTCTTGTGCATCTCTTTCAATGTCTTCGCGTGCAGCTTCTGTTTCGGCACTCAGGCCAGAGCATATTATGTCAATAACTTTCCCAACGGACGGCGCAGGCAGGATGGACAGGTTCCTAATCCCTATCAGCCATGGAAAAAAAGTCTTCCAGCGCTGTTGTCATACTTGAGGAGAAGATAAAGAGTATCCAGTATGGAGCTCCTCATGATGTAGCTTGGGTCAGGTGCAAGTGTATCGACAATAGGATCAAGGACCCGGCTGATCTGGGCTGCACTCAAAGACTCGAGATTGTCCTCTTGATCCAACAGCGCCTGATCGGCGTCAGAACACGGTATTGTCTTTGGGTCATCTAGGTACTGCTTCAGCGCACGGGGGAGGCTGAAGTCAGCGCGGTCGTCTTCCATGACGGGGGCTGCCGGGTGGGGGGGAATTGGAGTGGGGATTAGAGTGGGCGGACTGGCGGGAGGGATGCCGTGCCGGGGGGTGGGTTGGTTGAGTTGGTGAGAGTTCGGAGGAGGACAGGAAATGGGCGGTGGAGGGTATCTAAGACGAGAAGTAGCGGGATCGGTGTGGAAGAAGACGGGGACAGGAGATGAGATGGCAGCGGGGATGGCGGTGGTGGATAGGTGGTGAAGGGTGGAGAGGGGAGGAAACGGTGGGGGTGGGTGAGCGAGCGGGTGGGCAAGCGAGACGGCGGGGAGAGAAGACAGCTGCTCGAATTTGGTGTTGGAGAGCTTTCACGCGTGCGACGCGCTGCCTCCAGGTCAGGTGATTTCGTGTTGTTGTGTGTGTCCGCTGCTCTCTGATCTGCTCTGTTCTGCTCGTTCTCTCTGCTCTCAATCTCGCTGCTCGCTGCTCTCCACCAACCCCACCAACCCCTCACCCCCAACTGATCCTCTCCATCTTAGTACCACACGCCTCTACTGATAATCATCCCTTCTGCCACCCCCCAACCAATACACTACCTTACCATATATTCCCTCTCCACGCCGAATACCGAATACTGTACAGCAAACCCCGACTCCTCGCCCTGCTGACTTACAAAGCTACAATAATTCACCCCGCCTCAATTCCCTCGCTCCAGCCCTCCTTCCTCTGCTCATCACTGGTCCCACCTTGATGAATCCCCCCGCTCTCCCGTCCTCGGCTCTCTCATACCATGGACACCGCAGCGATCTCCAGACCTCTAGCCGCGATGCCACACCCCCGGTCGGCGCCATAATGGACATCCAGATGATGCACGCCTCCCACTTGTTCAATGCCAAAGCGATCACAACCAAAGCAACTATGGGTGCTTCACGAAGAATATTGACCCGGGAACCCACAGTCCAGCACTGCAACGCCCAAGACGACCAATTTGATCCTGAGGACGACCCCGACGATGCTGATTACGCCGAGGAATCCGAGCCCAATCCACGCGCTTGTAGCACTGGAGAAGCGGCTCGTATGGATGCCCCATCACGGGTTGCTGCCCAGGAATCTAGCCATGGCGTCGCACATTCAGACAATGCTTTCTCTGATGACGGCGGACAAACTGACATGCTGTCCGATGAGGCTACGGAGGACGGGGAGCAGTTATACACGAGCGAAGATGCCAGGTGGGATGAGGATTCCCACGGAGAGGTCGAGTCCGTCGCTTCCAATGAGCACGATATGTCAGATGTGGAGAATGAAGATTCTGATATGGAAGAGATTGATGAGGATGATGATCCGACAGACCCTAAAGTTATTGAGGAAATTGAAGCAGTCCAAAAAGTTTTCCAAGGAATTGACAAACACTTCCGGCTCATCAACAAGATTGGCGAAGGTATGCGGCATTTTATCGCAGAGTCTTGAGAGCATCCGATACTGAACCGACAAAGGGACATTTAGTTCGGTTTACAAGGCAGAGGACTTGCGATATGACCAATACGTCAATACTTGGGATATTGACTTTGATGGCCACCACCAGTCAAACGATAACCGGTCAGGGACCTACCATCGATCTCAGAGAAGGCCAAAATATGTGGCGATAAAGAAGATTTATGTAACAAGTTCACCAGCGAGGATCCAAAATGAGCTTGCCCTACTGCATGACTTGTCTGGCTGTGACAGCGTTGTTCCCCTCATAACAGCATTCCGTCATGAGGATCAGGTCATGGCCATCCTTCCGTACTTCAAGCATGCCGATTTCCGAGTAATTTTGAGCCGAATATGTGTACTGATGCCCACGCTGACTGTCACAGGAATATTTCCGCCAGCTTACAATCGACGATATGCGATATTACTTCCGTTCCTTGTTTAGTGCGCTTTCTCACGTTCATGCGCACAACATCATTCACCGAGATATTAAGCCCACGTATGTAATAGTTGTCGCTTTGCTTTTACTAGCTACTTATGTGTCTTAGAAACTTCTTGTACGACTGTTACAAAAGGACTGGTGTTCTTGTTGATTTTGGACTGGCAGAGGTGAAGATTATTGATCCACAATATTGCTATTGTCCGTCTGACGAGTTGTAGAGAGAGGGGACAGACTCTTCGTATTGCGTGTGTCAGTCTACTGGCTATCGTGAGCGCCAATCTACTGTTCCGGTTTCTCGTGGCGAATCATCGGGTTATCCCAAAAACGATTCTAGGTAAGCCGCGCACTGTATATCAGCAAGTTGACGCACAGTCATCTAACACCTAGAAGGCCATCAAAAAGGGCTAACCGAGCCGGGACTCGGGGATTCCGAGCGCCTGAAGTTCTTTTCAAATGTACCAACCAAACAACAAGTACGTTTCACTGTTGCCCTTCAGGGACAGCAATCTAAACTTGACAAGAAATTGATATATGGTCTGCTGGAGTGATACTCCTCACGATGCTGACCAAGCGTTTTCCGTTCTTCAACTCGGCGGACGATGTGGATGCGACAATCGAAATTGCCACCATATTTGGAAGAGCACGCATGAGACAATGCGCTGCATTACATGGTAAACGGAACAATTTCCGTTCAGTGGCACCAGCTAACTTGAACGAAGGATGCGTCTTCGAAACTTCCATCCCAACCATCAGTGAAAAGGGGTTTACTCTGGAGAAAATAATCCTCTGGGCTACCAGCCGGACCGGAAGTAGCGCAAGTGGAACGTCGGATCAAAAGATGCCCCCAGATGAAGTTGAAGCAGTCAGATTTTTGAAACGCTGTTTTGACTTAGATCCCGAACGTCGGATAAGTGCCAACGAGGCTCTACAACATGATTTCTTAGATATTGATACTTCAGATACCTTTTCATGAGTTTTGGCACGAGGACTGTTCCATTTTGAGCATGGGTTAGGTGTTCGTTTTACCGACATCGCTAGGATTGTTCAAGATTGTAATTTTCTTAATGTATGGTGAGTTTGTTGGGTTGCGTGCATTACGTTTCACGGCGTTCGGTGATAGAGGAAAAGAATGAACATGGATGTTGAATGAACAAGATGGTGGTTGGATTTCGTGTTACACATTACACCGCATGCCCAGTGCACAACTTGTGGCACCCTGCGCATGCGCATGAGCCTATTTCAACCACCTCGTCCTGATCGATAGGCACCGCTTCCCATGTCCCAACACTCTCCCCCTCCATCCCTTGCATTGCTTGCTCTGCGAGGCCTCACTATCTCCAGGTCGCTCTTATGACCTCGTCTACGAGCTCCCCTTTGCGCGACCCGCTTCACAGTACTCCTCGGACCAGATCGCGCAGGGCTGTCCTACCAAAGTTTTCTTCCACACCAGCAGTTAGCCCCGATTCGCCCGTCGATGTTAACGCCGAACCTGTGCATGAGCTTACCCATGTGGTCCTGGGGAATCATGTAATGAAGCCAGTTTATCCTCATTCTTACCCACGGAGACCCATGGGAAATGCATCCATCTCAGGATTCCTATTCGTATGCCAATACTGTTTTAAATATACTATCGATATCGATCACGCAGCGGGTCATTCGGTAACACAGTCTCTCCCACACTCCTCGATGAGAGCTAACTATTCCTCAGCGCTATTGCGAGTTAAGTAGAACTGATACACTTGGAGATGTTGTTTTCAAAAACGACAAATATACTATCCATGAGCTAGATGGTGAAGAACATGTGGTTCGTCGTATTTATTGCATTGTACGACAGCTCTGACTGTGACGCTTAGTTATTCTGCCAGAATCTCTCACTGCTGGCCAAGATGTTTCTCGAAACCAAGTCCGTGTGTTACGGCGTAGACTCCTTCCTATTCTACATGTTAGTCCGTCGCGATCCAGATTCCGGAAAACAATGTATTGTTGGCTTTTTCTCCAAAGAGAAGATGTCATGGCACAACTACAACCTCGCGTGTATTTTGGTTTTTCCTCCATATCAACGTTTGGGGCTGGGAAAACTTCTCATTGCATTTTCCTACGAACTTTCCCGGCGGCATGGAAGTATCGGGTCACCCGAAACTCGTGAGTCCATGAGTTCACTGTTTTCATATAATTGTCTGCTGACCAGTCAACCAGCTTTGTCTGACCTTGGGTTAAAAGGTTACTGCTCGTATTGGACGTACGCAATTGCGCGGGTGCTGTTGAAACTCAATCAGCCCACCATCACGATCAATCAGTTATCTAAAGCAACGTGTATACACCCCGACGACATACTCTATTCTTTAAGAATAACGGGCTGGGTTGTCTGCGGCCCGGGAAAAACAGTCACCCTACAGGTGCTGCCGACGGCACTTAAAAATCACGCTGATCGCCTCAAATTTGAAGAAGTTCCGATGCAAATTTTGAACGAAATTACTTTCTCTACTGGAGAGGATGAGGTTGATCAATAGTTTTCTTGGAAACAATACGCATCACTTCGTGTACGGATACAAAGTAATGGTATCATTACGGTGCACATGACCCGCTGTGGAATAATCAATAGCCAAATTAATCTAGATGGCTTACCATAATCTCGTCGTTTGCAAGGCCACATGTGATATTGTGAGGTGTATTTCGAAACAGTAGTGCGTGTCGTGTCGGGTACGGCACATCGCTGGTAGCGGGCCCTCAGGGACGGATAAGAGGGATTCTTCTACCATCGAGTTCAACATCAAAGTCGACATTAAAACCGTTTCTCAAGTGTCTAATCGAGTAGACCAATGAGCACCGTTCGAGGCTGGACAGAGGGCTACGGGGATGAGATGACACAGCGGAGGGTACAAGAAGCAAGCTGGGCAAGGAAGGTCGAGAAGCAGCAGCAAGAACAAGATGGGCAGACGATCATCCAACAAGTGATTTTTGTTGTTGATTCTCGTTTATTGTCCTTCATCCACTGTGGATATGTAGACACCCGTACTAAGTACAGTGAGGAAAAGAAAAGGAAATCCACCCTACCTCATACCCAGCGCCACGGTTCACAAACAGAGCGTAGCCTACGGCTCCTAGGGAGTGTTGAACTGCCCACAACTGTGCTGGATGTTATGAAACGGAAGGAAAACTGGCAGAAATGCAAAACGGGAAAAAGTGAGTCGTAAAATCATCCTCCACACTCTGCTTGCTCCCATTCTCACTACACCCCTCGCTCACTCCACAGCCCAGTCATATAACTGATCATGCCTTCGAGCCTCCCTCTCCTCACTGTCCTCTGCCTCTGCTCCGGGTTGTGGCCCGCTCTTGTCTTGCAGCGTCCGTCTGCCTGGTCTCCGCCTGTCTTGGAACACCATCATGTGGGGTTTCAGCCCAACTCTGGTAGACTCTATGAACTTGGTTAGGGCCACTATATGGCTCCGATCCCCAAGAATCTGTGCAGTGCTCACGTAGTGCCACTGTCATGAACCCTAACCTTGCGCTCACTCAAGAGCCTCCCGTTCCGGTCCTCTTCCAACAGTCTGCACCGTACAGCATTCTCTGGGGAAGAGTTACCATCTTCATTGAGTTTGGACACCAGGTGTACGAGTATAGTTATCTTACTTGTATTCCCGAACCATGATCTTGT
>ML220127.1:0-65157 GCA_004786065.1 Ascodesmis nigricans
CCCTAACCCTAACCCTAACCCTAACCCTAACCCTAACCCTAACCCTAACCCTAACCCTAACCCTAACCCTAACCCTAACCCTAACCCTAACCCTAGTCGTCATTCTGTGATATTCCCGATCTCCCATCAGTGTCCTCTGAGTATTCCTTGCTCTTGGTCTTCTCGCTTCTGGAAGGTTCCTCGTTCCGCCGCTGGTTCCCTTCCTCACAGGATAAGACCTCTGCCTGTCCTGGGTAGTCTGTGGCTCTACCTGGAGCTGCTTTTAGCGCACCTGGCTTAGGCATTGAATTCGACTCGTTCCAAACCTTCCGTAACGAGACTCTGATGGACTACATTACATTCATCGTAACTTGTTGTAGACTTCACATCCCTCCTTCGTCAGCATGTATGTGTAAAAACTTCTTACCAGGAGCATCAACGCCAGGTATCTTCTTTCGTCTCAACCAGCAAGGGCAAGGTTGCAGATTCGTGCATCTCGTGATGCGAGATAAAAACGAGCGAATGTGTAAAGACCGTTGTCCAATATGCTTTGCGGAGTGTATCTTTATTGGATAGTCCACTACTCTAGATGGAGCGGAGAAGAACATGCAAGGTACCGTTGCCGCACTTTGATCATCGGGGATCAAGCGGAGTAGCTGAGCTGTAGCCGGTGGTGTCGAGGATGAAATATGTAGATAGAGAGGAAGGGTGCTGTTGTTATCGAGCTGTGTGTGCAGCGGGAACGCCTGACCCCGATTTCGACGCCTTTAATTTTCGGAATGATGACGGTGGATGAGGAGTTTGCGAGCTGTAGCTGACGTGAATGAGAGCCCGCGGATGCATGAGAAGAGCGGTTGTCGTCCTCATACTTCGCCTTTGCGCTGCTGTTCCCATCTCTCACCTCCATAAATCTTCGCTCTCACTTCTTAACCTCGCTCGTTCTCCGTTTCTCCTACAGCAGCTCCTTCTCCACCACTCACTGCCATCGTCTTAATCCGCAACCGCTACATCCTCCCGCGAGTGATACTCCGTGCTCTCCAGACTCACGAGTATGCGATTAAACAAATGAAAGAAACCAGAAACTATGATTCTATCTATCATGTACAAGTATTATTCATCTTGTTATAGGCGATCTGAAAATATACATTGTCATTTCGGCGGGCGGTAATGATGTCCAACCCCAGCAGCTCTCCACCTCCCAATGTCGCTGCGTTTCGCTTAACACCATCCTGAACCTCCCCGCCACATCAATCACTCGTCTCCCAGCATACGCGCTGTTCGGCATACACATCATGGACACTCCAACTACCTGGCTCGTTTAAGCACACGATATCACACTGCGCACCTGGATCACCGACTCGACTCGACGCGATGAGGGGGGACACCTCTTCCGCCAATGGTGCTGGTACATGTAAAACCGTCACACAGGCAGGTTTGATTCTGGACGTCGAAACCCTTGATCGAGATTCTGCTGATGATGAGCGTAGGTAGTAAATCGTTGATCATTCTCCTACAACACACTCTCTCCGGCTCCCATCACCGTATCGTAGCGGAATATCTCACACCGCTCTCCTTGCTCGTCAATTTCATCCACTCCCCGTTCACTCCCCCACTCCCCCCACTTTCACCGTCAGCCTGGCTCCCCTGATAGTCCCAGCACGGGTCCTGGAAATACGCCGTTCCGCATGCTACGGAATTGACCTCGTTAGCAACCCATCCTACTACCTCTCTGCTACCCCCCCATAGGAATCACTCACGGTCGTTAATCATGAATCCATCTGGACAAGCGGTGGTTTGGATACATGACGTTTCTTCCGGCGTTGAAACGGCGGCAGTGAGGGTCGTGAGAGCGAGGAGTGCGGCGATGAATTTGAACATCACAGCAGCGAGGTATCGGAACCACGATCACGAATAATTGGCTCCCATTGGTGTTGGTGGGTGATGAGGGAATGATGTCGAGAGGAGAGAAAACTGATACCGCGGCGCACCACTGGGTTGGTTTTGACATTCATTATTTCATGTCGCAGTCCATGATCTTGTGTAACTATTTATTTTCCTAATGGTCACACATTATGATGATTCGAGCACCCTTGCTGACTTAAACAATGTTCCCACGGAGTTGATTCCCGCTCCACCACCCGCTGTCGTGTCCACACCATTAACGCGCAGCCTGCTAACATCTCCGGAGCTACGGCTAGACACGAAATCCTGCTGCAGGTACACCCGACGACCGACGACCGACGACCGCCGAGTCGGAGGGAGTCTCATATCAGTTTCAACGTTCCGATTTTGAAGCACCGAGGTTTCGGAATTTGGTGCGCAGGCGAGCGTGAAGATGAAGGAGAAGCTTATGGTGAAGAAGATGTTCAACTTGTCGTGAACGATAGCTGAGGTGCGCATGAGAGGAAGTAAAACAAGCTCTCTCTTTGTGAACGACCCAACTCGGCTCCACTTGCCCAAACTCCAGGTTTCAGTTTTTACGCGAGCCTTTCGCGGGCTGAATCTCGAACAACTTTCTCTCACCCTCTCGGTAACATACAGCGCGGCCCGAACAAAGGAACGCTATGAAAGCATGGCCAGGTCTCACACGACGTCCACACCACAACGCCCAACAAATGAAGTCATACCATAACTTACAGCATTCCTGGCTCGGCCTCGGGAATTCGACTCCTCACGGCGCAGATTGTGCGTGATTTTCATTGGGGATTGTGGGATACATGGGATGGTGCCGGGCGGACCTCGGTGGAGTGTGATACATGATGCAGTGTAGAGGACTTCAGGGTGGAGTCGAAGGAGGTCAATGTTCAATGTTCACCGCACTGGGCTGTTTCAATGAAAACACTCCTGTAGCAGATTGAAGACTCAACTATTGACATCTAGGTACACCAACTTGAACTCCAGCCCTCGCGTCTCTCTTGCCCCACGCCCCTCGTTTTCGGCACCCGCTTGCCATCCCCCGCCAGCATCAAATCCTGCCCACGCACTCACTGTACATCTAACATCACATCTTTTTCATCCCCGCGCCGCGGAGCCGTAATAACCAACCATATCGACCCACCCAGCTTCTGGAAGCCCTCCTCCCCGCTTCCATCTGCGCCCACGGCCACAACCCACGAGCACGCGTGTCCGAGTCCATGGGTGCCATGTGCCAACCACGCACTCACCTCCCCTAGATCTGGCCGCGCTCGGTCAGCTATAAGATGGCCACGTTTTTCGCCTCCCCCTCCGGTGACCGGTAGCCATTGATCGAAGGTGTTGATTATACGCGCGATTTCCGTTGCCAGGGCTGGAGTTTGCGATCGAGATAATAGCTGCGACTACGATACACTCTGGGTAGAGGCGAGATTGCGAGAAGACGAGCTTTGGGAGAGAGAGAGAGAGCGGATTCGATTACTACACCAGCACTACGATACGAACAACCAATCCACCGCGATCCGGGAACTCATTGATCGCCGAAGCGGGATCAGCGGAGAGGCGACGAACACAGCCTGAATCTCAAGTGGTGAGGAAACATATCCTCCCTTACCTACTTCAACCTCCCCCCCGGCCGCCATCCCTCAACTCCACCTCCACCAGCAAACCCCTCCTCCACCAAGCACCACACCACCTCCTCCTCTCTCGCCTCTCCCTGCACTCCTCGGTCAAATCCCCCCCCCCCCCAAACACCCACCAAAATGTGTATCCGCCTCACCGAACGCTACACCCACTGCGGCTGCCACCATCACACACACCACCTCGACCCATGTCTCTCCGTCGCAACCCTCAACCACCGGATCGAGGACCGCACGCTGCTAGTGGGGTACGCGTGTGCGGTGCACACTGTCACGACTCGGATTCCGCCGCTGCCGCGGAGGTTGGGGGTGTTGCCAGATCTTGGGAGTGATGGGGAGGAGGAAGATGAGGAAAATGAGGAGGGAGAGAGGGGGAGATCTTGATGCGGACGGAGGGGAGCGGATTGGGGTGCAACGAGATGAGGTGGTGGGTGATACACCTCAGACAGCGAGGTGTTGACGACGGGGGCGGTGTTGCGACACCCGCATTGTGTACCCACACACATACACGCACATACGATAGACGAACGACACCCAGCGGGGATGAACTAGACGGATTAAGAAGAAGGATACGGGTTACGAATCTACGGGATTTGATTAGAATCAAAGCCCGAGCTGGTCTCGGGTTGGTCGGTCGCGGTCTCCGAGTTCCAGTTCCTACACTACACGATATGATAAGATACGATACTACACTACACTACACTACATTACTTGATTTCGGCGGTTTTCTTCATCCCCTGCATTCGAGTCTCGGGTTTCATTCAGTTCGGGTTATTCGGGTTTCGGTTTCGGTTTCGGTTTCGGTTTGCCTTGGGTTAGAGCGTTATAGAGCTTTGGATTTTCCTCTTTTTCTTTGGTTGTGTTCAGCAATGGGTTGTTATGGTTGCATTGTCTCCGCTCCGCCATTTGTTTCCCGTATGTCTCTTCCTCTACTTCTCTTCTTCCCGGGTGTTATTTATCGAGCATAGACTTTTGTTTTCTTCTTCCTTTTTCCTTTTTCCATTTACGTCCCCCCACTGTATAAATGAATAACATCTCCTCTACACACACACCCGCTCTTCTCGGCTGTCAAGACTATACACCACACATTGCACTTCGCTCCACGCTAGCCACCGCATCGTGTTTTGGATAACGTGCACTGAGAGTCGCAGTGCTCGTTCGGGAATAGTTCAGGTACCGTGCGGATGAGATGAGTTTGGATTTAGATGGAGGATGTGGCATGTGGGATCGATGGGATGGGATGGGGTGCAGGTTGTGAAGATTGCATTGTCACGGGGGTGGTAATATACTCCACATCGTGTGAATGTCGAAATGAATCAACTCGCCGCATATCTTCGCGCGATCCATCACGAAAATTGACGAAAAAAATCAAGAGTGAATGGAAGGAGTAGACGAGAAACCGTGTAGAAGTGTGAGAACACAGAGATGGCGAGGCTGATGAGGTGATGGACGTGATGGGAAGCAATGTGTGTGATCACGTGGCTTCCCCACATCTCCACATTCGATGCCAGTCGTTCGTCAGCGGCTCCACGCCCGCCTGCACTGCACCGTACCGTACCACCTCCTCCTCTTCCACCGTTCACCGGCACCGACACCGCAGACAACGCCTGGTACCCCCCGCTGTCTCCTTTGCCGTCCACTCGCCGCTGAACGAGCACCCCGCGCCCCCGACCGCTCAGGACATTCACAGCGCTCACCGTACCGAAACTCCCTCACGGACTCGCCTCGAACTCCAGCTCGGTCTCAACCTGAAACGACACGACACCGCGCCGCTCCGCCACAAAACACGCGGATCTTGGATATTTGATATTTCCGTGCGCACGCAGCATGCGAGGCCGGGAAGCGTGCGGGTTTTGGTGATTGATACTGCTTACACTACCTACTACACTCTACGTTACCTGATACAACACGCATTCTTGAAGGGTAAGCGCTCTCTGTCACGGCGAACGCAATGGAGGGAGGAAGAGGATGGAGGGGGGAGGGGGAATGTGGGGAGGGATGGGATGAGGTGATGGCGATGATGCTCATCGGTGGTCAGGTGCAGCTGTCAGATTTGACGTCTCGTACGGCTGCCTGAGAATACGGACTACGACGACGACCGACGATAGCTACGATAGCTACGAGGACGAGGACCAGCGAAGGCAGCTACGAAGGCGACGGGAACTGCTATCACAACGACGACAGCGGCGAACTGAGCAACCCACAACTCAACCCGAGAGACGAAACCAATCGACCCTCCCTCCCCCTCCCCACAATGCCCGAGCGCCCCTCATTCCTCCCCATGACCAGCCGCACTTCTGAGCGCTCCGAGTCGCAAGAGGGCGATGTTATCCCGTCCGGCGTAGGCCCCTATCTCCTCCCATTTCCTCCTCTCGTCTCCAGTCACTGATGAAGTCTCCAGGGCGAAAAACACTCCGCGCGCAACCCCGCATGCGACATGTGTCGCGAGAAGAAAGTCAAGTGCAGCCGGGAGAAGCCGCGGTGCCAGAACTGTGCGGGGTGGAATACGGCGTGTACTTTTTCGGAGCATAAGAAGCGGGATAATGAGGCAACGAGGAAGTATGATCCCCGAGCGAGCGAGGCGCCGAGTATGCTAGACGAAACTATTTGGACAGAGGCTGATGAACACTCGCGGGATACAGTCAACAGCGGTTCGAGGAAGTCAACGACCGTCTCGACCGCATCGAGTCGATGATGCAGCGCATCATGAAAGCCATCGAAGCGGACCGCAAAGAGCGGCGAACCAGCAACTCCACCTCGACGACGGCGCGACACCACGCTGCTCCCCCAGCGGTGAGACCAGATTCCCCAGCCCGAGAAATCGAAGAGACAGATCTTCCCGACCGCCCCACCAGCGCCGTGTCTACCACCGTCGCAAAACAAGAGCTCATTGTCGAGGACCAGAAGGGCAATACTCAGTACATGGGCCCCTCCTCACTCCTCACCATCACCTCGGAAGCCGGCAAAATCTTCTCGGAGCGGATGCGGGCCGGGGGGTTAGCACCCTCCGCCGACGGGGGCACCGGCGAGCTGGAGACGATCGGCGCGCTGAACAAGCTGAGTCTGGTGAGCTCTAACGTGGGGCACCGATTCCCGTACTACGGGCACCAGGATATGCGGAATGGCGCCGAGAACCATGGGACCATGGAGGTGCCGAGTAAGGAGGAGGCGATGCTTCTGGTGGAGGAGTTTTTTAGGGTCGTGCATTTGTGGTTTCCGATTTTTGAGCCAGTCAAGTTTAAGAGAGAGGTGGAGGAGTTTTATAGGGACCCCGAACAGGGGTGTAAGGATCGGGGGTGGATGGGGTGTTTTTACAATGTTATGCTGTTTGGTGAGTACTTTTGGTTGGAGGGAGTGCTGGATTGGGCTGACGGAGTTAGGGCTATATAATCGGCTCGCGATTATGCCGAGAGCGAACGATGAGGACAGGAAGGCGCGGAAACAGGTGGGTGAGAGGGTGAGGACGTATTACTACAATGGGTGGAAGGCGATTGACGATATTGATGTCTTCCTTGGGCCGCGGCTACGGAATGTTCAAGCATTGTTGACAGGAGTATGGCCCCCGTCCATAGTACAACCCCACCGCTAACATTTCCAGGCCGTCTGCGCAATCGAAGTCTCCCGCCCCGGCCTGTGTTGGTCCCTACTCTCCCAAGCCGCACGCTCCTGTCAAGCCATGGGTCTTCACCGCGCGACCAAACCCTCCTCGCGAATCTCCATCGACGAGCTCCAAGAGCGGCGGTTCGTCTTCTGGCACGTTTACCTTCTCGACAAAACCCTCTCCCTCGCCTTCGGTCGCGCCAGCAGCCTCCCCGATTTTGACTGCGATGTCGAGCTCCCCATCGACGACGGCAACAACCCGCTCTACCAGTCGTTCATCGCGATGGTGCAGCTCGCCAAAATCCAGAGCAACATTTACGTGAAGCTGTACTCTGCATCTGCGCTGCGCCAAACAGAACGTGAAATGGCGGCGTCGATTCGCGATCTCGATCGTGCGCTGAGAGATTGGTGGGCTGAGTGGGAAAAGGATTTTGATAACGAGGCGACGAGGGTGAGCTTTGAGTATGTGGAGCTCAAGTTTTCGTATTACTCGAATATGACACTGGTGCACCGCATGGCGAGACCGGGGATGCCGGATTACGCGTGGAGCGATAAGGAGTGCCTGGAAAATGCGAGGGGCGCGATTAGTACCGTCAATGAGGTTGTTGAGCGAAACGCGGCACTAGCGACAAGTGGGATGCTGCTTTGGTATGTTCTCGACATGACAGACTGTGGCTCGATACTGATGTCCCAGGCTCTTCCAATACTACCCCTTCTCCTCATTCTTCGTGCTCTTTTCGGCAATCATCCGGCAACCTGCCAACCCGGCATCCACCAACACCGATCTCCCGTTGATGAAAGCGCTTGTGGCCTACCTCACGCGTGTCCAAGCGCGCAACAAAGGCGCCGAAAAACTCCTCCAGATCGCCTCAGCCTTCACCCACGTCGCCGCAACATACCTCAAAAACTGGCGCAAGCAAGAAAAAGCCAAACTGGGCCACCGCCGGAACTCCTCCACCGCAGACGACCTCCCACCCGGAAAGCGTCGCCGCGCGTCCGACACCAGCGTGCCACAGTACGCGCACGCGCAGGCTCCTATCCTCCCGCCTCTCCGCTCCCCGTCTGGCCAGCACACATCATCGCACTCCCGCCTCCCCCCAGGCCCGCTTCCAAGACCCCACCAATCTCCCCCAGGCGGTCCCGGCCCGCTGCCGATAGCGAACGACGGCCCCCGCCTCTCCTCCAAACCCTGGCCAACCCACATCCCCTTCGCGCCCGACCACACTGCCTACGCCAACTACCGGGACTACCACGCCCCGCACCTCCCCCCGTTCTCTGCCTCCTCCGCCTCCACCGACACAACCCTCGCCGCATCCCCGCCTCCCGCAAGATCAACCCAAAGCGAGATGAAAACCCCACAGAGCATCCACTCCGCTGACGACGAGATGAGCCCCGTGGCCCAGGCCGTCGATCTCCAAGTCGCCAGTTTCCTCCGCTGGCCAGGCCACGCAGCTGCCAACGGCGTCGGTATGCTAGAGTCCGCGGTAGGCGGTGGTGGGATACCGCAAATCCCGCCACAGGGGCAGCGATACTCCCCTGCGAACGGAACCGCCATCATCGGGCCCGGCGGCGCGGAACTCCCGACATCCCGCCAGCAGCAGCAGCAGCAGCAGCAATTACCCCCCCCCCCCCAACAACAACAACAACAGCTGCAACCGTATCCGCAACCTCCGGCGTCAGCATCATCGTCATCCTCGCAAGCTCAGCAGCAACACCAGGGGGAGAGTGCGCAGCCAGGGGAATATGATATCGACTTGGAGGCGATTATGACGGAGCCGGTCGGATTCCAGATTAGGATGGAGCAGGCCGCGATGAGGGGGCCGCTGGAGTTTGATTGGTTTAGTTGGGATACGCAGTTTACGGGGATGGAGACGGGGATGTAGGTGCGGGAGCGGAGAAGGGCGGGATTTTGAGGTTGGCGGTTTTTTGGATTGTGTTTTGGGTGCAGCTCGTGAAATGCATGGGGGGTCATGGGATGGTGGGGCTTAAGTTTTTGTTGGTCGTTTATCGTTTTGAATACCTTTTTTTTTTTTTTTTTGGTGTTGAAGTGTGTGCAGTGTGGATGCATGGATATCGTATACCAAGTTGTGGTTGTATTGTAGATTTCATATTGTGCCAGGGTTGTGTTGTATGTTTGCATGATATATTATACCACTTGTTACCGCTTTCAGAATATCCACATGGAGTCACTCGGCTTTGCGTGTTTTTATTGCTGTTCAAGTTGTGCAGCTGCGTGGTCGAGCATCATGACTCGGAGTCGGGCTCGGACGCACTGGCAGTTTGTTCGCGATGTACTACAGAGTACGCAAGTTGGACGATTCCTCTCTGCAATTCGCACTGCATCTCGCGCGTGCCATGTTCAAGACGCCCCGCGACGCACCATATATATTGTACCGCAACTCCGCTTCCGGCAGCTTCACGGTCGTTACGTCTTCACTTTATCCCCACTCCGCGTCTCAGCCTCGACTCCAGTAGTTTAATCGTCGAGTTTACCCGTTGTGTCGCGAGTTTGGTGCATTGGGTTTTTGGAACGCGCTGTGGCGCGATGGAGGAGGTTGAGGAGATTGAGAGTGGGGATGGTGATTGCGGCACCACGATGGGTGTGCGTGATGAGGTGGAGGAGATGGAGGAGATGCCGATACCGACACTAAAACGAATCACCACGCGGCCGACAGATCGGCCGAAGGGGATGACGACCGTGACAGTGGACGGATTGGAGGGGTATCGCCGACACCGGTCACGGAAACTTCTCCGGCGTGTTGGTGTGCGTATTCTTGTCGCTCTACTCGGGGCGGTGATGGTGATTGGTAAGTCAATGAGTTCATCTCTTCCATTGACGAGGGCTCCCTGATTATCATTAATGGTAGCTTTGGCTAGACCGCGACCACAGGGCTGGGTCGTGTCACAGCAGACGTTTGCATCACCCTCACTCCCAATATTACCTGCTCTTCATTCAGTTCGTCACTATCGTCACGCTACATCGCCAGCTAATTCGCGCTGGTGCTTCTAGGTCTACTTCTCCTCCGCACCTCTTCACTTCCAGCCCCACCCCGCTTCTCTACCAATGATAGCAACGACCCCTTCCACTCTCCTCACCATCCCCGAACCTCGCAGCAGATAATCCTTCGCACGCTCTCCACCGCCAACACGCCCACCGCCCGGAGCTTACACCTCGGCGCTTGTTTAAATCTCGCTGACGACGAGACATTGCGAGCAGAACCACTTTCGGCGGTGAGTGGTGTTGTGTGTAAGCCCCTGACCCGGACATCCCAACGTGCCATCAAAAACAAGCTGATTGGGGGGCTGTAGGTAGGGTGTACGCGGAGAAGACGTGTCGAGGCGCTGTGTATAAGATGGAGGATGCGATGATACGGGGGAGGAGTGTAAGGTGTGGGGTGTGGTGAACGGCGGGTGGAAACGGGGAAGTGAGCTGGTGGTGGGATGAAACTGAAGCAGCGGGAGAGTTTGAAAGTGAGAGCGCTGTGAGGTTGAGTGGGGTTGTGGCATTGAATTACGGCATCATGGCTCTTGAGTTCCATTATCGGTGATGGGGCGAGTGTGTATAACCCATCCGCCAAATCGATGGGTCAAGGGTAACATACCGCGACCCAGATATCCACGCATACCACTCCCGGAACCTAAACTCCACGAATCTTCCTTTCCCGAGTCTCTCCACCAACCATGACATCACCCTCCCCGGCATGCTCCCCCCCCCCCCCCCCTCCTCCTCGGTCCCGAAGTTATTTCCCCAGCATTGACACCATCCCAACCTTTTCCACCCTTCTCCTCTCGTTCACCCTCGCCGACCCAGCCCCAGAAACCCTAACCCTCTACATCCTCAACCCTCTCACCCCACCGGCGAGCTCACCCAAACCTTCATACGCGGTCAAGGAACCGGCTGCATCGGGCCCTACATATTCCGTGACGAGCCTGGCCAGAAACCGTTGTACCCGCACATGTCCTGTAAGATCCCATTCCCCAAGCGGACCCCAATCCGTGACAATGGTGGAAGGTCGATATCCTCGACGCCAGGATGAATTCCGATTAGCCCATGAGAAGCCTATCATCCATTGCAATGCCTACCAAATGCGTACAAGTCAAGCTAATGGCGCTCGTCAAACCGATTTAAAAAGACATTCGGTGATTGAGTTACCATTCAGTTCGGGGTTCGGGATTGGTGCTGACGCAGACTCCATGAAACAGATGTGTTGTTTCCGGGGCCCAAAGGGCAGTGCACTCACAATCTGGGGAGACTTATGGCGGCTGGTAAGAAGTACTGAAGTACGGGGTTTGGGCTGAAGGAAACGGATATGATGCGGCGGTACGCGGTGGAGGATTACGGGGTTTGGGTAGATGCAGTGTTATCCAGTAAGGCAGAGGATTGTAAGAGCTCGTACTTTGTAGGGCCCATCAAATAGAAAGCGCACAGCGTACTTGCGCCTTGTCGTGCGCTTATTTTCGGGAGAGCGAGCTCCGAGTCATGCAATATGACTGCAGGGTTTGCGGCGCAGAGGGGTTTCATGGGAATGCGCATTGTCGCGACTTTTTCAACTCCAGACTCAATTTATATTAGCCCATGATTACGATACCACGTAATCTTAAGCAACTGTGTCTTCCATTTTTATAGATCAATAGATAAAAGGCCTCCCGTAGTCACGTCCTGCGGACACCACAGGTGCCCTCCAATTGATCACAGTCCCGCGACACGGAACTTATGATCGGGTTTCAAAACTTTCTTGTTCTCGGTATGCCCTCTATCTCGAACGAACTGGCAAGCGCGTTTCTTTGTCTCCTACACTAATCATCAACTCGTGTCTGCGATAGGTGTCCTCACACCATTCGTATCGTGCCTCCCAGGCAACACCCAGAAGCCCGCTGCCCCACCAGGAACTACCTTCACCCTGAACCTCAAACCCATGACGTTCGCCATTCCCGGCGACAAGAAGACCACATGCCTCATCATAAATCCCGCGATCACCAGCGCGCCGGATTTTACTATTCTCAACGGCATGATGAACTGTAAGATCCGTCCGACCCGGAGATGTAATGCAGCGATTACCTCTGACGCTGTGTGGATTATTAGGTGTGTTGTTTGCCGGCACGGAGTGTGACGACAACAAGAGGGTGCGCGGAGAGTATTATGATTCCGGTTTTGACGGTAAAGGAAACGGGAATGAGCCGGTAGCGGACTGGGGGAGGTTTCGGAAGATACAATGTTTTCCGAAAATGGTGGGGGGAAAGCAGACTGGGAGAGATTGAAGACGATGATAAATCATGTCGTATCAGATGACATATCGCCATCGATGGTGGGGGAGGTTAAAATCGAACGAAGCTTCAAATATTTTGAGTTTAAGGCTAAAAATTGATATCAGAATCGCTGACCATGACCACATCATGCTGCATGAGTCGTTTTCATTGATCGTGCGCGCAATGGGCGGTCACAGTGGCCCGTAGAGAAACAGTGTCCCCATGGTCTATGCGCATCATCCAGATAATCTATCACCATGTTTGAGCGGATTGTTCGTTCACCTGACATGACTCGAAGTCCGGCAAGACGAACAACTGAGCGACCGAGATTCTGCCACCAGGCTACTTATAACTCAGAATTTTCCCTCGTTGTAGTATAAAGAGGTAGGGAGGTTGCTTCTGTAGAAAATCACACCCGGACTGCAACAGCTCGATCTTTCACCGCCGGAACTTCTGATTCCCCCATCGACTTGAAGTCGTCGCCTCTCGCAATGGAACCGAAGATACTCCTTCAAAATATTGTTCTCCTCACTGCGGTCATGGTGCCTATCAGACTAGTATCGTGTTAAAAAATACCATCCAACTAAATTTGAATCCGATCAACTGGATTTGCTGGTCGACAGATCCACCGGTTGCGTCACCATTCAACCAGGCATCTCCGCAAAGCCTAGGTTTTCAGTCTTAGGACCGAGCCATACCTGTAAGCCTTAACCAGCCATGAACTACATACAGCTGTTCCATCTTAACACATGGTTATTAGGTACGCTATATGTGACAAGTGATTGCGGAGATTCAGCGTGTAGCGGCGCAATTTACAGTATTAATGCTACCCCGCCTGGTGATCCAAACGGAAAACCACTACCAACAGATACAAGCTGGAAAGTCTTTAGGACGATTTGTTGTCGCCCGCAAAATTCAAATGCTGAAGGATGGTGACTGTAGCGATGAATATGTGCTGTTGCGGTTATCGAAGTTTATGTATGCGCATCATAGTGGGCGCAAGTAGGTAGAAGGTTGAAGAGAAGATTTGGGACGGAATATTATTCGTTCAAGCAAACATGATGATGGTCGTATTCTTAATACGTGTAGCCATAATGTGAAAACAGGTGAACCACCACGCGGCGAAAAGGAGGTTTGTCGATGCTGGGGTGCAGCATCCGGACTCGGACTTGGAGAACGGAAGGCGAGAAACCTACACTGAGATGTGTCCCTATGCAATTTCCATAGAAGTGTTTCGCCGATGAATAACGTGAATCGGCGCTTCCAACGCATTTTGAGGTACAACAGAAGGTTCCTCAGCAGATATTAGGGTGTAGGTTTGCGGAGAAGGTCGGTCTTCCCTCAATTGGATGTGTCATGAACCCTTTTAGGTTTCTTACTCAGGGCTTCCTGCCCCAGTCATTTACCAACAACACACGCCTTATGGCACCATCAGGGCTTGAGTGACTGTCAAAATCGACAGGCCATCAGGTGTTTGAGTACACCTTCGTCATCCGCATCTCTGAGCCATGGGTCATTTTCTTGCTTTCTTGGTTAACTAATACGTCACATGTTGTATTCCATTGACTTCTATATATATGAAACATTGGTCAACTAAGGGAGCAAGACAATGACCAATAGCTCGGAGATGCAGGTGAGGTAGGTATACACAAACATCTGGTGTCATTAGTCAATACAGACAGTCACCTGACCCAGATGATGCCAAAGGACACGGCCTGGGAATTCCTGAGTAAATGGCCAGAAACGATTCATGATAGTAGGTTCCCCTCCACAGGGCGAGACCTTACAAACTCCTTAAGACTGAGATCGGTTGGAAGATAGTGAACAAGAGTCTTCCATATTGTAAACTGTTCAATGGATAGGGATTGAGAATAGTGCACTGGATAAACAGGAATCGGAAACTGTATCTATAATTAGAAGAAGGAAGGTCATCTTCAATGACGATAGGGTTGAATGGGGAATCAAGTGTAGCATCAGACATTGGGTAAGGCTGGAAGCTTCTGAAGACGAGGTTTGTAAATTAGGGTTAGGGTTAGAGTTAGGTTAGTATTGGTCAAAGGTCGTTGAAGAAAGGCCTATTCTGTGCTTGATGCCAAGCTTTCTTCTGATGGTGAGCAAACTTCGCCTTGAAATCCTCATGGTGGCGCGTGAAGTGAGTGGCTCTATGCTGGCCGATGGGAGGGGGATCTGCTTTGCGCTCCTCAAAGACGTCATGTGCAATTTGGTAAATGTGTCTGTAATTCAACCCCAAACCAGTATCATCTGCTCTCTTGATATCTTCTGTTATCTTTCGCTCCTCCACATCCCGAAGTCGCTGCTGGGAGTGATGGGCCTCGCAGCGTGTCTTTATCCAATTGGAGATGCGGTCAGAAAGAGTCGTTCTTCCAACCCTGTGGTGCGCAGCAACATCCTCCTTTCTCAGCTCAGGGCGTTGGTAGCATTCTGCCGTCGCAGCGGCAAGACGCTTCTCGTGCTCCTCATATTGTTCTGGCTTATCGTGGTGAGCTTCATTGCTCTCGTGAGCGGGGATGGTAGTTGAGAGGTGGGATGGTTGCCGCGTGTGGATTTGTCTGCCTATCACGTTACAGTCCGCCTACCCAATCGCCCACTGGTACAGCCTCTGCAGTATGCTGAACTACTCCCAAATGCACCGGATGTTACGTGAATGTAAAACGAAAGTGAAAGCAAGATGCCACCACCTCACGCTTCGATACCAGCTCTGCACTTAACACCCCCGTCCCCGGTCTCACCACCTACGTCTCCCTCCACCTCCGTTCATACCATCTGTCGTGCCTCCATACCTCCCTTTCTTCTATGCCTTCTGGCTTCTCTTCCTGTTGTCCGCCTGCTAGCAGTTGTCCAAATATGGTTCGTGCGCGTGAGTAAACCTCCGTACGCAGCTGAAGCCCAACTATGGTGTCCATAATGTATTGGGCCAACGAATCCATCTGATTACGGTCTGTTAGAATGTAAACAACGCTCAGGTGACGCCAGTCTGGCGGCTGTACGTGTTGAAACAGGGGGCAGTACATTAAGAGGTGAGAGCGCGAGGTAATCGCTTGAAGCTGGCATCGACATCGGTCACTCCCTCTACGAATTGTCTTGAGGTATGGTCCCGTCAAGGCGTGTGCTGTGCGTAGTTGAGATATGACCACTCCCACCCGGCACGAAATTGAGTCCACTTTTAGTGATGGGAATCCCTTATACTGTGCATAGATGTATTTTCGGCTGGTTACCCCGAAGCGATTCTCTGTTCAGCGCAGTCTGTCAGCGCGATGCACGCAGCAACCCAGATGCGGCACGTGAACCGAGTGCTACATTATCCCCTGACTCGTCGTCTCCGTTCTGGCCATCTGTACAGGAACCACCGTCGACGCCGTATATACCGGTCTCTAATTTACTAACATACTCTACCTACTCCGAGTGATTCCATAGATCGTTACTCTTCACCTCACATCATGACAATGGCAATGACACTGACACTAATAATAATAAAAAATAAACCCAGGCTAACCATCCCTCTCCCCACATCCCAATCCCCCAAACCCCCCACCGTGACCTCACCACTCATCCTCCTCCCACGCCTCCTCCTCCCCCCCCTTCCCCGGCTTCCCCTCCCCCCCCTTCCCGCCACCACTTCCCTTCCTCAGCGCCGCCAAACTCCCTGATCCCGGCCCGCCGACGCCCAACTTATTCGGCAGCCCCAACCCGACCCTCTCCGGCAGGCCCTCTAACTCCCTCGCCACCGCGTCCCTCCTCGCACTGACCCTCCTTGTCTTCCCCGGCGAGCAGACGACTTTCTTCGTCTTCACCTTTTTCCTCTTCTTTATTCTTATCCCCGTGAGACCACGGATTGTTGGGATGGCGGCAGTGGAGGTATCAGAGTCCGAGAAAGCATCAGCGTAGTCGTAGTCGTATTCATAATCATCAGTATGCTCGCCGTCGCACTCACCGTCTGACCAGGGTTCATCATCTGGGAACTCTACGACCCAGCCTCGTTCCGCGAGTTCGCGGATCTCCTCGGCGGTGCATCCGAGCCATGATTTGGTAAAGTCGACATCCAGGCCGACTGGGCGCTTCCTAAGGTACGCGCAGGTGCGGATGGTCCATTCGCGGCACTCCTTCTGTGTCCGTCCCATGACCAGGATAACATCGACGCGGTGTCGAGTCCAGTATCGGATTTTCTCCTCGGGCCGATCACGCCGCCGAAGGTTGGGGGGTTCGATAAACACCTCTTCGACGATCTCGTGGAATTGTGCTGCGGCACCGGGGTAGTCTTTCGGGTATTTGGTGAATTCCCAGATGCGGCCGCGGGGGTCGACGAAGGAGGTGAGGGCCGTGTCGGAGGGGTAGAACTGGGTGTGCCAGTACTCCGGGGAGGATTTCATGCGCAGGAGGGAGTAGCAGGAGTTGGGGTTCTTCTCTTCCCATGCTTCGAGTTCTTTCATGATGTAGTCGGGTGGAGGGGGGTCTTGAAACTCACCGGAGAGGCGGATCTGCCCGGAGTCGAGGAGGAGCTGGTAGTCTATGAACATGCCTATGTGACCGTGGACATCTTTGCCGCAGTAGGCGGGGACGCAGGCGAGGCGATAGGATGGGCGGATGATGCCGTCGTGCCAGACTACAATCATCAGTCGGCAACATAGCCCGGTTGAGAGTGTGGACAGCAGGCTTACGATCAAAAACACGCTCGAGAATATACTTCACCCAGTCCTTGGGAAAGATTTCATCCGCATTATACATCTTACACCAGCCCTGATCGCTCAACCCCTCCGTCTCCACAAACGCCTCCCATTCTTGGTGAACGCGGGGCGGGACCTGATTCGGGCGGCCAATACCACAGTACTTTGATCTTAGCGTATGTTCTCGCAGCGTAGTGAATTCCTTCGGATCAATACCCTCAAACACAGTGCCCATTTTCAAGTCTTCGAACGACTTGTTATCCGACTTGATATCCGGGGAGGGGATGCGTGCCGGCCACAGCATGTCGACAATCAACATGCAGTAGTAGTAGTTCTTGGGGATGACGAGATTGGCTTGGTTCATAATTTGCTTTTGGCGGCGGAGAGCGCGCGCGCGGTCGCGTTGGTTGAGGGTATCTTCTTTGCCCAAGAGCGAGCGCATAAAGTTGCGGCCTTTCTCGTAGGCCCTGGGGTCGAATCCGCGATGCTCGGCTTCAATCTCATGCATTTCATCACCGAGATCTGACACGGGTTAGCAAGAACACGAGGTTGGATGAGGGTACCCACCTTCACAAAGTCCCATCAAATCCTCCGCTTCCTCGTAAATCCTCTCTTCATACATTTCGACCATCCGCTTCATATCCGGCTTCTCATCCTCCCAATCCGAATCGCCGTCATCCTCAACAACATCCGGCTGCTTCATCAAAGTCTTGATCTCATCTGGCTCAGGAAGCGGCTGCAACTTTCCTCCCTCCTCTTCATCATCATACGCATACTCCCTCTCCCTCTTCTTCCGATGATGGCTGATGAAATGGTCCGCCATCATCGTCGCCGCCAACTGCACCATCTCCTCCCGTCCCGCATTATCCGGCATCTCCGCCAACTCATCCAACCGAGCCTGTACCGCGAGAAACCGTTGCTTCTCTGACTCCTTCATGTTCTCTGGGCGCTTCCAGAACGGATCCTTAAAGGCCATAATTTCAAGGTCCAGGTGTTCGTCGATGGAATCGTAGTAGTAACTCGGATGCGGCTCCATGAGCAGCTTCTTCAACTCGGGTTTCTTCCTCAGCGCGCGAATCTGTCGGCGGATCGACCGTGCCTCTTGTGCACGCGGACCATCCTTCCCATCCTCATCTTGCGCAATGCGTTGGTAAACCTCGATGGTGGGTTGCCAAATGGAGAGTAAATCGATATGTTGATGAGCCTTGTGCAGATACTTGATGATAACGCCGATGAGATGATTAAAGTTCCTCCCAGGATGACGGTCCGCCAAGATGATCTCCATATAATCCGTAAACTGCAATTTCCAAGGGCGGAGCTGGTCCATATCTTTTCTGAAATTCGCGTCTATGGATTGCACGATTGTCCAGGGAACACGATGGATTCGGCCACGACCCTGCTTTTCCCGCATCAACCAGGCCTGTTCTGGCGGTGGCTCGTAGATGACTTTACCAGTGCACATGTCCTTGACGTAGACGATGAGTTCGGAGGTCGTTGTTGCGCACATGGCGATGAAACGCCGGGCGGCTTCAACATCGCGTCCCATACAGCCACAGACAAAGTTGCGAGCTTCTCGGGCGTGGAAGGTTCCATGACCAGTGCTCTTGGGGTATATGACGGTGGTCTGATCAGCTCCGGGGAAATGGTGGTACGTCAGGAAGCCCATCATGCGTGTGCGGTTGATGTATTGCGGGTCTCGTGAGCCGGTCCAGTTGAAGGCTAGATTGTTAAAGTAGCCGCTCATGGCAAGCAGATTGAGCTCATAACATTCATCCCACGAATTGCACAGCGACAAGGCCGTATTCCAGCTCAATGTCGGCGCGACGATACCCAGCTGGTACCATCCACGACGAGGCAAGCGGGTTTCGGCGGGAAAGTTGTGAAGCCAGCGGCCACAAACTTTGACTCGATCCTTGAGATGGTTTTCTCCCCTCAGCTGCTCCGGTTCATCGATGTCAATCTCTTCCTTGACTTTCTTGCCCTTTCCCTTTTTGTTCTTCTTCATCTTGGCCTCCAGTTTCGCTTCCCTCATTTTCGCCTTTTCTTTGTAATCGGGGATGAGCTGAGCGAGCGGAAACTCTTCTTTCTCCTCGAGCACACTCTCTTCGCCAACTTCGTCCGGGTTTGTCATGACTTGGTTGAGCCAATAGTCGGCGCAAGCATCACGGATACTCTCCATCTTGCAGCGGGACAGCGCAACGCTGAGGTCTCGGAGGTCAGAGTTCGAAACCGAGTCATTGTGAAGGAACTCGTCGATGGAGTTGCACTCGAGGCCAACCCGGAACAACGACGGCTGCGAGATGACGAGCCGAAGAAACATGTACTCGCGGATATCCCGAACCTGGCGACGAATCTCTGTTTTCGCAAGCTCGATTTGCTGTGGATCTGTGCTCTTGAAGTCGATAGTCCCTGGGCGCAGGGACCGTGTGAAAGCGTTAAAGTCTTGGGTGAGTTTGATGACAGCTGGATTGTCGAGTTCCTTTGGCCTCCCGGGTCCATCCATTGTCACCGGTCCAGTCCGCGACATGGTGAAGATGCTCTCCGGAACCATGGCGTGGCGGCCGTGAGGCACTTCTTCATCGTTGGGCCATTCGTCTGAATTTTCGCCATCACTCTCGACGTGAGCTTGTTTCCTCGCGGCGGCATCCTCCTTGTCTTCTTTTGCTGGCCGATACGCCTCATATGGAGCCTTGAAGATGTCTTGCTCCGGGATGGCCATCCCCTTCTTCCGCATATGCTCGATAATCATCTCCTCTCTTGTTCCCTGAATCTTTCCAATACTCTCATCACCACCAATATCTACCTTTGTCTCCTCAGCCCTCTTTTTCGCTTGCGCTCGCTCGTCGTCGGTCAGGTTGGTGGCGCAAATCTGTGCTCTCAGCAGCGCAATGTAGCCACGCCTGACTTCCTGAATCTTGTACTCGATCGGATCCCACAGCTCGCGCGAGTTCTCCGCCGCCAGCTTTGCGCGGTCCTCTTCAATCTTGAGCTGCAGCAGCTGCTCGGTCTGATGTTGCCGCATGAGAACAGCAGCAGCACGAACTCTCTTCCTCTCAGACTCGGAGCGGGCATCTTCGTCGGCCTGAATTTTGGAGATCCACATGTACCAGGTGGTCTCCTGGAAGGTCAAAAACTCTTTCCGCTTCGCAAGACGAGTGAGTGCTGTTTCCATCACGCGGAGGTTCGTTCGTAGCCGGTCGAGATATGCCTGATGTCCAAAATCTTCTCCCGTCAGTCACCGACACTACACACGTCACACCACCGTCATAATCGCTCCATAACATACCGCTAGTATCCTTATAAAAATGCTCATGATGAATTTCTCTCGCCGTGATACATCTATCCAAAACTTCGACACACAAGAATTAGACCCATCTCCTCCACTGTTACCTCCGCGGAGAAGCACAAAGACTCACGATTATACCTCTCCCTACACCAACCCCACACTCTCTCTAACCTCTCCAACGCCCGCTGCCGCCCCGCTGGCCCCTCGCCATCCAGCTCCTCAAACGTATTGTTCCCCAGATCGGCGGGCAGATCGCGCGGCGGCGAGTCTTCAAGCATCTCCAGCGTTGCCTGGTGCTGCTTATACTTTTTGTACAGCTGTGCGCACTCGAAAACATGGTCTTTGCAGAACAGCGGGATGATGCCGTCCGGCGCTGTAGGCGAGAGGTAGCGGGGAGTGGTGCATGGCAGTTTCGTTCGGATGTGGATGGCCGTGCAGATTCCCGATGCGTCGACGGGAGCAGCGGAGATGGAATTCTTCTTTTTCTTGGATGGGGCCATAATGAGGGGAGGTGGGGGGAGAGATGGTGGAGAAAGAGCGTGGTGGAGGTTATCAGCAGGAGCTGTCTGAGCTTGAGCTTGGGCGCGGGGAAAACGCGTGATGACAGAGTTAGCGAGGCTCGGCGCGAGTGAGGGTCTGTGCGTAGGCATTCATGTGAATGGTATTGGGTTCGAGAGATGGAGGTGGTGGGACACGGACAGCAGGGCCGGAAGGTGTAACTGCCTCGTATGGTGTGACTAACGTAGGTTGGAGAAGTGCCGGAGTCTATTTCTGGTCCATTACACTCAGTGCCGGGACGGTGGACAAGACTTTTTCTCAAAGTCTGAGCTTACGAGATCATGTGTCTAGTAGATTATCAGCATTGAAGATACAGACATATCAGTAAATTACAGGCGTATAACAGAAAACACCAGAAGACCGCGGCATCAACAGCAAGACGCCACTCATCCTGACAACCTCCCGAATTACAATACCGATCCCATCCCTCCGTATCGTCAAGCATAAACCCCCACAGTAAGTTCCATCTCAAAGTATCGTACAAGGGTATCATCGTCTCAACAGCGCCCATCAACAAGGTAAAAAACCCAACGCGATAAAAAAGTAAAAAACGACCAACAAGGTCCAACCCCACCAGTCTGTAACAAATCATCCGTGCACCTCCATGGTCTGAGCATCTGTCATGGCGATTAGTCAGTACTCTACCCCGTGCTACGATGCCACGGCGGCTGTCAACGAGCTCGACTCACCTCTCACCACACCCACCAGCCCTCATCACGCTCATTGCGACCTTTTCATCCCCGCCTCGTCTCTTCGCCTTCTAAGCTTCATCAAGTACCACCATGTGCACCGCAAAGATCAAGCCGACTACGTACCGCGCGCAACCGCTGCCCAACTCATCATCTTCATCACCCTAATTTCCGACTCCTTCACTTCCTGCTGCTGAACAATCTTTTCGACTGCCGGAACCAGCACGTTCTCGAACGTCTCCTTCCCTGACGACCCAGCGCCACGCTTGAAGGTCAACATCTTCTTCGGCGTTTTGTGCGTCTTGGGCAGCATCATCGTCGTCGGTGTCACTATATCCTCGCTCACCATCTCCATTTCACCTATCTCCTGACCGACGACCTCCAACGCTATCTCAAGGTCCTCGACCTTTTCCTCCTCAGCGATCTTCGCCAACTCCCGCCCCCACTTCCCGCGCCAGCCCTCAATCTCAGCCTCAAACACATCTCCCTCGAGCACCCCAATCTCATCAAACACATCCAGTATATCCAGCAGCTCCATCGCGGGCTGTCCGAAGCGGAGGAGCTGGTCGGTGATGGTTTCGATGTTGTCGACATGACACTCCCGGCGCTGTCGGGGACGTGTGTTGTTGTTCTTGTTCTTGTTGCTTTCGTTGGCGATAGGGATGGGAGCGGTGGTGATGCCATCGGGGAGGCCTTCATACAACTCCACCCCCACAGGCTGGAGATATGTCGGGTGATCATCCACGGGGGAGGAAGGATACCACACCTGTTCGATCGCATATACAGGGTGGCCGTGGTGCGGAGTAGCGGTACCGGGATCGTACGCTTGCTTAGGGTTGTAGTTCTGGGCGTCACACGTCTCGCCGTCATACTCCTCACCATCACACCCCTCCCAGCACCGTGACCGCGGTTCATTCATCTCACTCCCATACCCCTCATCACCTCCCCGCATCCCCATACCCATCCCCATTCTGCCGTCTATCTCCATCTCCACCTCCATCTCGCCACACTCCTGCTCGGGCACATACCACGCCGAATTCGCCGAATTCGCAACACCCGACGAGTACGGCACCCACGAGGAGTGAGGCCATGGTGACGTGGTCGGCCGGGGGCACCAGTACGTGCTGAGGTGGGAGATGTCGTAAACCGTGGGGATCGGAGGAGGATTGGGGAGGAGGAGGGTGAAGAGGAGTTGGGGGAGCAGGATGGTGGTGGTGGTAGGGTCCACAGAGGTGAATTCGGTGGTGCCATCAGCGATGCTGTCGGAGATGGAGTCGGGGATGGATTCAACGATCGAATCCGAGGTAAAATCGCAAGCACAATCATCAGTAGTGAAGTCGACGCTGGAAGCAGGTGTAGAATCGGTGCAGTCGGAGGGGGAATCGGCGATGGAGCCGTCCGTGGCATCAACGACAGAACGCGCTTCAGAATCAGCGAAGTAGTCGTCTGTAGAATCCAAAGTGCAGTCCTCGCCGCAATCAGCACTGCACCCAACACCGGACCCAGCAGCATCACAGCTATCATATGATCCCAGTGAGTCCTGAGAACCGGAGGCGAATTTGGTGGCAGCATCACCGACGCAATCCAAGGCGGAGTCGACGATGGAATTCAGCGTGTATTCGGAGGCGTATTCAGAGGCACCCTCATCAGTGGTGTCAACAATTGATTCCTTAGTGTACTCGCAGGTAGAATTACCACCGCTATCACCAGCGGAATCATAGCCCCCACACCCAGCGGAACCGCAAGTAGACTCCGAAATAGCACCGTAGATCGGATCAACGCTAGAATCTGGGATCGGAGCAACGGTGGAAACGGATGTGGAATCCAAGCTGGCTTCTACGGCGGCCACAGCGATGGGATCCAAGGCAGCATCAAGGCCTGAATCCGAGCCGAAATAGCCAGTAGAATCCGCGATGCATTCCGCTGCAGAATCACAGCCCTGTACATCCGAAGCGGTGTTAGCATACTCCGCGGACTGGAGGAGCAACGAAACCTGGATACAAGACTCCACGTCGAGAGGGAGGCGTTAGCGCAGTTGAAGACGCGGAAAGGGAGAGGAAGCAAAGGCATACCCAAACCCTCTCCACCGCCTTCGCATCGAACCTAGTAAACTTCCACGCAGAGTTGAAACCAAGCAGCATCAGAACCGTCGCAACCGGCGCCGGAATGTCGCTGCTCTTCATAATCCGATAGCTCGCAAGCGATTCGGGTTCTTCCGGGATCGTGAGTAGCGAGAGAGCCGGCATTGCGATGATGATAGTGGAGGTTGTAGGCGTTGATGTTGATATTATTCTTGCTGTTGATGTCGAAGCTGAACTTAAGCAGAAGTTGGACTTGTGGTGGTTGAGTTGTGGATACGGGGAGAAGAGTAAGAGAGCGGAAACGGAGGATGAAGAGGATACAACGATCAATCCGAGAAGAGTGTGAAGGACTGTGAGATACTGTCACAACATCCAGCTCGTCAGCCGCAAATTCAAAGCCTAACTTCAACATCCAACGTGATCGCCGGAAAGTACCGTAGCGTTGCCTCTCACCTACAGTCGGCAGCGACGAGCACGCTTGGTGTCGGTGCGGATATCAAGATGATTATGGTAGAGTGTCGTGGTGGGGATTGTAATCAACACTCCCAATCTTCACGCCTTCCCGTTTCCGTGGATTGATGAAAGAGAGAAGATGTGGGAGAAAAGTCAAGAGACGGGGTGGATGAGCGGTGTACGCGTTGATCTGGTGTAGCCGGTGTTGCGGAGTGTTGGGTTGAGCTGTGGAGCAGTCTGTGGTGTTGTGTGATGGGTTCCGGAATAGCAGCTGCTGCGTCGCAAGACGGTCGTGTTTTGTCGTTATGGCCAATGTGGACGATGGAACGGGGATCTAGGTGTATTTTGATGCGCTCCGGGGCTGGGTGACATGGGGAACGGGGAACGGGTGGGGTGTTGATATTGATATTGACGTTGGCGTGGTTGATACGGAGGTCAAGGCTGCGGAGGGGATGGAATGAGGATGCTGGATAGTACACAACACTACGCTGGCACTGACCGGAGGATGGCTGCTTGTATCGTTGATTTCGATGGTATGGGAATAGGAGTAGGAAGAAGGCGATGCGCCGATGGGATATCATGCACGCGGCGTGGCGGGCAAGATGGATGTCGCGGAGACGAGGGTGCGCTGGGGAGTAGAATTGAATTGAATAGTTTCCGTAGTTGTGGTTATAGCTTTGTACGCGTTTCCAGGTATGGAGCACACAAAAGCGCAGAGATTCAGGATTATATACTCATGAGAGGACCGTAACTTCGTGACGATCGGTGAAGTGGTGGTGGGATTGTAGTTGTGAATTCCCACCTCTCTGCAATCATCGGTGCCATCATCCCGTCCACCAATCGCCGGCACATCTTTCTTCAATGGTATAATCGCAGTATGGGATAATATGGGGTGGTGTAAGTGGTGAAGATGTTGGTAAGGCTGTAGGGCTGAGGATCATCGCAGATCAATGATGACTTGAATGTTATACCCGCTGCGACGGAAGAGCAACCTGAGTCCGAGTCGGCAAATGGCGGAATTGATGAATCGGATGAAGTCTGACGTAATTCACTAACTCCTTCCCAGGCTATTACACGGGATGTTGTATTTTTCCCCGTTCACCCCTATCCCATCGCCAATACGATCGTCGATATTACACTCTACCACACTGCAACATCCCTAACAACCCCCAGCATTTGAAACCTCGTCTCCGTCAACCCAAACCCACCCTCATTCGCACTCAATCGCCTTGTCCCAGCACCGCCGCTTCCTCGGTCGGCGCCATCGGCAACACCGTCTACTTTCCGCAACGGGGAATAAATCGCATCCACGCGCCCCCGACCGGAGTCTGGTGTCGCTTGGGTATATAGAGGACATCGGCATGTTTAAACGACATTTTCGTCAAGCGAAATGATGCTTGAGAAGAACATATCATACAGTAGCTGGACCAGTTCTGCTCGTGGAGTCTCGTTGTTCAGGTGAGGTTAAAACAGAGCGCTGATCTGATCGATGATCATGATCTTCGATGGCGCTTGGATCAGATCTGGTGGTGGATCCACACCGCGCACCATACGGGAAGGCAGATGAAACATAACCATACGCCGAGCGATGATCTCGGACGATCAACGACACTTTGCTAGGTTGCTGGGCTGAGGCTCCCGCGCTCCCTCTGCAATGCATCCGCCCGGTGAGCGGGATGGTTCGAGGTTTCCCGTTGTTGCGGTGCCCGGGCTGGATATGGGTAGGGTCCTGGTATCGTACCGATACCGGTGGCGGTACTCCTACCGATATATGTTAATTGACCCTGGGGAGGTGGGATTTGGGGGGCTTGAGGCAGAGAGAGGTTGCCGACATAAAACAACCCGCTCAAACCTTCCTCGTTGGATTTGCCATTGATGGGGATATGTTGCATGTCGCGCTATACACTGCGGCTGGAGTTGATAAGCGCCACACTCGGACGTAAGACGGGATGACGGTGGATTGGTGAAAATCTGACCATTATTCGTCGGTGGGATAACACCCCTCACACCCTCACACCCTCACACGGCTCACCGACAGAGGGAGTCGAGCCGTCTCCTGATGTTCATCAAACCCGGCACCGCAAACTCCATCTCTTCCAGTTTCATCATCTCTCTATCCCTGACCTTCCCAGCATGAACAATGCCGCGGACTTCAAGCAATATACCCACTGCCGGCATATGTATTATGTACATACCCATCTAGTGCACCACACTGTATCTGCGACCAACCTTCTGGAATTACCGCCCAACCCAGAAAACCTCTCCACCAATCACCATCACGCGTGGAATCTCTTCTCTTCCTGGTGTATGCGACAGTACTCGATTGTACCTTAATACCCCCACCCCGGCATACATGTTGAATTACAACTTATGTGCGTACTGTACACCGGCCCAGCGTTGTAATTCCGCGACTTGGAACCCCGGCCGCGGTTTGTGGGAGGAGGATTATAACTTCTGGAGGATCCGCACCACGCGACGGCTAGCGCTGCTGCGAAAATCAACTTACACTGCGGATCAATCCTCTTGGAGGTTTCTCGCCAATCGTGGATCGTCGGAAGAGCGCTGCTGATCGGTATTCGAATTTCGACATTCAATTCGACGTTGAGGGGGCAGTTGGTACGATTCCGAGTCGGTTCACGACCGCAAAGAAGACGACGACGACACCAGAAAACGGTAAACGACCACCATGTCAGCGACCTTCAACACAGCGCTCCCAGAGCCAGACGCTCTCGGACGAATACCAGCACAACCTCCACCACCAGGTGTGACGCCGAACTTCGATAACCCAGTGTGGAATGGACAGGGCGCGATTCTGTCGACGTGTATTTGCATTGTGTTGAGCTCTATATTTGTGATACTCCGATTGTACACCCGGATATGGATTACACGGGCGGCGGGGTTCGAGGATGCCATGTTGGCGTTTTCATGGGTGTGTGGAGAGTCCAATTACTGGGAGTGGAGATGAAAACCGGAATTGACGCTTCCCCATAGTTGATAACCCTCGGCGTCGGAGTCGTCACAATCCTCACGGTCACCGTCGCCGGCGGCGGAAACCACCTATGGGACATACCGCTCGACAAATTCATCCCGCGGTTTTTCCAGGTGCGTAGTTCATTGGGCGTTCCAACATTCCCTCGCTCGTCACTCACATATCGGGATAGTACATCTTCGCCGGCTCGCTCTCATCGATCGCCGCCAACATCTTCACCAAACTCGCCGTCGTGCAGCTCCTCGTCCGGATCGCCTCACACCTCAAAGCCCTCCGCTACGCCTACCGCGGGCTCATGGTCGCCATAGTCGGATACAACACCGTCAGTACGTTCTCCCCCCCCCCAACCCCCCCATCCCCCCCATCCCGCCCGGTGTTTTCATCCCTGCGGTACTAACTGGCGCGGAACAGTGTTCTTCATGCTCCTCTTCGCGTGCAGCCCCGTACAAGCCAGCTGGTACGTCATGATCACGCCCAAAAAGTGTCGCCCGCCCGAAAGCGTCTTCCGTCCCTTCTCGATCGTCGACTGCGTCTTCAGCTTCATCCTCGTTGCGGCGCCGATCCCGTTGATCCGGATTATGAGGAACCGGATGAGTAAGGAGCAGAAGCTGGCGTTGGCGTTGATTATGGGTTTTGGTTTAATGTGAGTCCCGCATTCCCCGAATCTCCCTCAATGATAGATTGGACACCATGGTTATTGACACTGCGCGACACACATAGCACTTGCATCGCCCCCGTCCTCCGCATAATCGAAACCTACCGTTCCGTCACCGACATCTCGTGGGCCGTCTCCAACCTCCTAACCTGGTGGTCCCTCGAACTCCACGTCTCCATCATCTGCGCCTCCGCCACAACCCTCAAACCCTTCTTCCGGCGTCACTTCCCCGCGCTGAAAGGTCTCGGCGGCTCCTACTTTGGCTCGTCTGGAAAATCCCGCTATCACCCTAATCCCGCGTCCGGCGTGTCGAAACCGCGATCTGGGCTCGGAGGCTCGAGAAACGCGGACTTGGAGCTCGGAGCGTACGGCGGGAAACCGAGGCGCAAGGGGATAGGTTTTGAGAGCGTGGTAATGTCGGGTGTGAATGGGAGCGGGAGTGAGGGGTTTGGGAGCTCCGAGGATGTCGCAGGGGAGGGGAAGAGTAGGGAGAGTTTAGGGAGTGATAGGAGTGAGAGGCAGCTGGTGAATGAGATTCGGGGTGCTGGAGGGGGTGGCACGGGGTGGGCTGGGGGTGACACCGGCGGGAGTGTGAGTGCAAGTGCGGGTCGGCAGAGTGGCGGTGGTAGTGGTAGTGCTGGGGAAAGGGGATTGAGGAGGGAGAAGAGTACCACGGTGATGAGGGGAGTGGAGCAGCATCAACATCAGCAGAAGAAGAGTGAGGATGCAAGTGGTGTGGCGAGGGGACAGGGGATTAGAATTGATAGGACGTTTGAGGTCAGGCATGAGGTCGAGCGGTGAGACGAGGAGGCTCATTCAAGTTCGTTTCTGGTGGATGGATGTAGAGGGTTCGGGCACGACGACAAGGAGGAGCACTCGGAAGAGCACTCGGGGGAGGATGCACCGACACCGACTCGGAGACTGAGAGGGAAAAAGAACTACTACAACTTACTACCGCCGCGTCGATACGACCCACAGATACAAGCTCGAATTCGCACGCGGCGAGGATTTATCATGATCACGACATTTCCTTTCCCTCCCCTTTGTTTTCATTCTTCTTTATTTACTTATTTCATCTGTTGTTCCGTTGCTGCTTTGTATAGTGCCAGCCAAGTTGGGGCATTGTGCTCGTCATGATTATGATGCCTGCTTTCTTTCTTTTTCTGTGTTTCTTTTTGTTTTGTTTGCTATAGGCGTTTTTCAGGATCCCGCAAGCTCTTTATCTATTGATCAGTGTCTAGCACTACTAATTACAAGTCCTAAACCCGCACAATATAATATGAGTCTCGATATTATGTTACCATACCATGCCATATCTTAAAACTCTCCTACTCTAGTACTCTCCTACACTCCTACACTCCCAGACCACTTCAACATGGGTTTCCAGTGTAGTGACCAGAGAAGACTCAGTGCTGACCTCACCTCACCTCACCACACCTCATCTCCGAGCAAATACCTTCAAATTCATGACTGATCCGACTCGAGTCGGAGAAGGACAAGGCTCGGAGTCGGAGCAGGAGGAGGGCGGCCAAATGTGGTTTGATCTAAGACTGCATTCTTTCGCGCAATACCAGTTCAAGTTCAAGTTCAAGTTAATCAATTCATTAAGATTGTAAAACATTGTCTCGTAAAGGCCGTCCAACCCACTTCCCTATCGTTCCTTCTTCTCACGACCATCCCATCCTCTGTCGCGAGTCCGCACAAACCCATCACCCCCTCATCTATACTCCTCACTTGGCGCCTCATACCCCTCGGTATCATCGAACCCAGTACCTGTCGGCCTCCCCTCCGTAATCTCCGGAATCGGGTTCCAATCATAATACACAACCAACTCATCCGCCGCGTCGGGGACATCCACCAGACACGACGTGACCGAGAAGACCAGATCATCCGGATGCGGGAGTTCACTACGCGAGATGCTGGTATGGTTTTCATCTTCCTGTGTTCAGTTGTGATACGAATTAGTACACGTTGATGGCGAGGGAGATAGAGGAGGGGAGAGGGGTACGCACGCGATGCAACCTCCAGTGCAAATGCTCCCTCAAGAACGGCGTCACATCTTCCTTCTCCAGCGAGCCGACGAGTTCGATACGGTCCAGGAGCGCGCTGGTTAATGGGACTTGTCCGGTGATGACGAGGCCTTTGTCGTACCCCTCCAAGCAGTTCTCGCAGTGAGAGGTGTTGACGTCGGAGGCGAAGACGTTGACGCTGCCGACGAGATTGGGATCTGTGGGGCGTGCTTTTGCGTCGGAGGTGAATTGGCCGATGAAGACGTGGATGGAGAAGGATCCCCCGAATGCGAATTTGTGAGCGCGAATGTTGGCAAAGTATTCGCGGTGGGTGGTTTTTCCGGCACTGGCGGTGGGATTGATGACAACCTTCTCGAGCGGTATTTCTAAACATGATGATTAGCTGTGATCAGGTACAGGATTGTTGGAGGAACCTACCGGCCGTAGAGATCCCTTCCGGTGGAGTGACGGATGTGAATGTCGGAGGCATCTCAGTCTTTGAACTTGCAACAGCAAGCACCTCCTGTGCTTTCCCCTTGACCAGGGCGGCCACACTTGTTGGTTCGGCCGTCAACGCGACGGGCGTAAGTGCAACAGCATTCACGGTAAAGAGCCCGGTTGGATCAATCGCAGCTGCTTGAATCGCGGAAGCAATGCGGTCGTTGGAGGTCTGTGGGCCATACAACAAGCGGACGATAGCCGTAACCTCTCGACTGACAGTCCTCCGATCGGCCGTTGGAGTCCAAGTAGTGAGCTCGGGATAGGTGGCGTTGAAGATGGCAGGGTACTTGATGTCCTTCGAAGTCCAAAGTGAAGTAGAATTTTTGCGGAATGGAAGCAGTCCTGGATATAAAGAGTTAGAACCTGGTATATTCATAACATAGATTTTGGTGTACCTGTATTCTCGGTAATAACCGTCCCGCGTTGAGCCCACGGAACATCACCATCGGCGCCCTCGCGGATGTTCCAGTTTGCATCCTCTCGTTCATGGATTGCTTGCCACAACGCCCAGATACGATCTACGTTGCAATGATGAAGCCAAAAAATTGGATCAAATCCCGCAACCGAAGGATCAATCATATGTCCACGGGTCCTCAAAGTCCGATGACTCCCCAGCTCAACATGAAGCGAGTCATGTAGCGACTCCGCAGAAGCGTAATCACTCGACCGTCCATTTGACTCCCACTGGTCCGACGAGAAAGCTCTAAACGACTGTCCCGGCAGCCTCTGTTCGATATTCAAGAGCATGAATAAACGATCACGCAGACTATCACTCAGATCAACAAGTTGACCAGAACGGTGGTGAAGGATGACTTACTTCAAGTTTGATCCGAACGGCCTGGTGGTGATGAATTGCTCCAATCGCCGTGTCATTTGTTCAACTTGATCCACTGCTTGGGGGGTGTTGTTGCTGGGCCAACGGATGGTGGTTGGACGGCTTCCCCAGGATCCGATGGAGCGCGCTGGGACATCGGTGTAGTGGAACTTGTAGCAGGCCAGCGGGTTGGGGATCTGTTCATCACGGGTAGCCCCTGGGCGACGGACAGAAACGAGCGGATTGGTAATATCTTTGGACAAGATGGGTTCCTCGACCCAGTCCCAGTAACTGGGTAAAGATCAGCCGACGTCAAACTGAAAACGACAGTCTGGATTTGGAACTTACGGAGCGCGAAATCCTTCAGCCAGCTTCTCGATTTCAGGATTGTCATACTGCTTAGCTACTTCCATAACATCGTTGAAGAGGGTCTGCTCAAACAGCGCCAGGTACGCTCGGTGCCTATTAACCGTCAGGTCAGACAAACCAAACCAAAGCCTCGCGTCAAATGACTCACCACGACAAGAAGATATGCTGATGTTCATCAGCACCCATCCAACTCACACCCAAAGCGGGTTGAACTCACGCTTGAATGCGCACAATATCCCCACGTCCCCATGCCCGACGCCGCCGTCTCTCCATTCCAGGCTGTATACGGAGCTCCATGAATACCTCCAATCTGGTACCAAGACCTCGGATCGTTTTCGTTGCGATTCTGAAAACTTTCAAGGCCGAGGAGATACAAGTTGCGCAGCTGGGGGTTGGCCAAGAGAGTGTGAATCTCAAGGCGTACTCCCACCTCGGGAGAGGCGGATTTGGGGACGCCAGTGGTGAAGATGCGGCGGAGTTCGGAGTTGGACATGGAGGCAAATGAGGGTGTTGTCGGATGGAAGAAGATGGATCTGGAAGATGTCAAGTTTACATCTGTTGAGCAATGGAGGGGGGCGGAGAAGATAGAAAGCTAATGTGGGAACGTACCTTGTGGGTGGGGGCAGCGAGGATCAATTGGATTCGTGATGATCCAGGGATAAGAGGATGAAGAACGAAGAGGAAGAGGTGGATGCGGCGGGTGCGTGAGGGAGTATAAAAGAGACAAACCACTGCGAGGGGCAAGAAAACAGAGGGAGCACCAATGTAAGACGGGGAGGCCGAGTCGTCGCACAGTAATAATGATGCCTTCCAGCCCGCTGTCTCGACCGACGAATCCTAGAGCCATACCCTTCTTTTCGACCCAATTGGAGATAGGTGGATAGTAACTTTAGCTTTTCCTGATGTAATTGCTATCGACCTGTGCTGCCGTAACGGTATCACAGCCTTCCAGATCCAGTGAATCCGCAACGAAAGAAGGCGGGGTCTTGGAAGCAGTGCAACCAGCGAAACAGGCAGCAGAGTGAATTCAATGCTACACTGCATAACAGTTGGTTGATCGATCAAGCTGACTGCAGAGATGTTACATTCTCGAACGGTCGATTCAGATGGGCTCGTAGGGCTGAAATGGACGCTGATCTTCCCCGCAGCTCCACCCACCACTAGTGGCATTGTATAACTCCGCCCCAGTCTAGTTGGAAACCTGGTTTCTGAACATGGTCAAAACGTCGAGACAGATTGATCATGAGCTGTCGTCTCTCCAGATGAAAGCTGACCGCATGGATTCCAGCACTGGCACACAGCCGCAAAGCTGAATCCGCACCCCCATCAACAGGGCCATCATCCCCCGACTCCGTTACATCCCAGATCACAGCCCATACCGCACAAGCGGCCTCCCACGGCTCCACCCCACCACGTCCGGCGCCACGGTACCCCCTCTCAGGTCGTCTGACTCTGACTAGAAGTTTCCACACTTCATCACTGTGTGGTCAAGTAGCCACCCATGCAGTCTTACGATGACTAACACCGCACAGAACCCTCACAAGGTTACCAATGCCACATGCCGTTAACATTTCAGACATATAGACACGTTTCCCCACCATATTGTATGAGCATGTTTCAGTCCTGTCATAGCCGTGATCTCGGCGGCCAGGTAATGTCCGAAAACGGTAGTATCGCCGCACCATTAGCGGCGCAATTCTTTCGAGCGAGTTTCGAAAGGGAGGATGGAACGGTGAGAAATCGATGGAGCAGGATGGATATGGAGACCAGGCGGGGATGAGGGGCGGAGGTGCGAAGTTGGTGATTACGATGGTAGCGTGCGCAGCCACCGCGTCATCGGTTATCACTGACGCCAGGGAATTTCTGAAGAGTGCACGCGCAGTCACAATCACTCACTCTTGCCCACTCCTCGCGACGTCACGGCATGCTTCAACTCACCATGAAATCGTCCCCGTTTCCCACAAGCGCCCGTGACAGTACTGTTGGCAGGATACAAATCCCACTAAACATGCTGCTGTGGAGATGGCAGCTTCACCTTCCCCAGATTCTTGGCTTCGCTATAGTGTATGTGGAAGTTATTAGGTTTCGATTGCACATTGGGTGGAGAATGCTGTTCAAGAGACCTCGTCGTAATCGAGATCCAGAGTCTGTGCTGAGCTCCCTATCAGATGAGAGGATTTGGGTTTACGGCTCTAAGAACGCGGTTGAGGTAGGTGGCGTGTAGTTGGCTTGTAGTTGGTGGTCGGTATAAGACTAGGACCTTCCCGGAACAGTACACGGCACTGAAGTCACTGTAGTCTGATACAGTCCGCTACAATACGCTACGCTCTACTACGCATCACTACACACCACTACAACAACACAAGCACGATGAACTTTCCACAACAACCACTGCGCCAACTCCCTTACACCTCAGCCTCCCAGCAGCATCCAATGCTCTCGTGCTCCCTATCCCACCCCGTTCCCCGCAGCGCATACCGATGGCGATGAAGAACCAGCAACTTGAACCACACCAAACGCTGGTTCCCTTACAATGTCCCCATCACCGGATGGAGCTCAACCCCGCCCAGTGGGACATGTCCATTTCCCTCCAGATCCTCGCGGACCTCAAAACCCATCGCCCACTGGTATCACAAGACCAGTTTGGTCTGGGTTGCTCGGGAAGAATTGTTCTCGGTTGCGCGAAATGATGCTGAGGAGTGTTGCCTCGCAATCACCACCACCGACGGCATAGTAACTATCCATATTCTGTTTTTTCTTTCTCCCATGCTCCCTGAGAGATATCGACAGTCGCTGATACGATTTTAGTCAATATTCCGCTGCTCAGACAGCCACCCCCCAGACGGCCACGATCTCCCATGTAGGATCGTCATCAGCGGGATCCGATGCACCGGATACGGGTTCTTTGGACATGGACATGGTCATGGAAATGTGCATCGAACTTAAGCTGGTACTGAGACCAGCGGGTAGAGACACAGCTGGCCCTGTTGATGTACCGGAGACAGCGGATCCGGGCATGCTCACAGTTGTCCCTGGTCTGGGACAAACGTGGGATGCATCAACAAACGGCATCCAATCGTTAGAGGCGTTCATGGAGCTCGGAAAGTCGTTGGGAGGGGCCCAGATGCCGGATGCTTCCACTTTTCCGGTAGACCAGACCTGGGAGAAGGTCTACCAGCCTGGCTCGTCCTCCGTGGCTCCCACCTGCAACCCTCCCCCCCAGGAAGCGCTCTCAAGCTTTCTTGAACCCTCCAACAACGTGGCTCAGTCCTCCTCCTTTCCTTTCCCCGGGTATTATCCCACTAGAATCCAGGCTTCTTACGACCCCGCCTCAGGGATTCAACTCCCTCAGCAACAAGGCTACCAACATCTCCCTCCGGTGGGCTCAACTCCACTCCCTCACACCGGCCCCCAACAACCGCTGTCCGGTTTCCAATCCTCCCCCTCCCCCTCTGTCTCTCCCTACACCGGGTCCTTTCTCATACCGCCTCACCATTCCCCTACCAACCAATTCCCTCCTCAGCATCAAGTCGCAACGTGCATTACGCCTCCCCACTCCCCCCACCTTACCAACCCTGCAAACACCTATCCCCAGCAACCCTCCCTCTCCCAACAGCCCGCAGCTCCCGGCCACCACAACCGCATTCTGGAGTCCTTACAGAACGTCATCACCCCAAGCTACGCCGACATCCAGAACCACCTGCTCTCACTGTCCGTTAAGGGAGCTCCGGCAATGGATCCAACCCTCGCGGCGGGGTGGTCTACCAGTGGTAACGTAATGGCGACGGGTATGCTGGGCCCTGGGGTGTATCTCCCTGTCAATGGTAATCTACCATACCCCCAACCTGGGTTCTTCTTCGCTACGACCACGCCCCAGGCTCCGGCGTCTTCTAACACGGCGCCGCGGAAGCCGCAGAAAAAACGGACGGCACCCAACCGTGTTACAAAACCTCGGAAAACCACGAAGCAGGCGACGACGGATGGGGATGATGGTCCGATCCCAAAGTGGGGGAATCATTGGGTCCACGGAAAGCTCGGGGACAACTAATCCCGGGCCCAGCCCCCGACAATGGCGAGGGAAAGCGGAATGTTAGGAAAATGGAGGCGGAGATGCATGCGTACCGGGCTACTCGAACTGTGACGATGACGACGACGAGCACGGCTGCGGAGACATCATCATCATGATCATAGCTGCCCCCCTGCCCTTCCGTTTACCCTCTCCTTCTTCCCGTGGCAGGTACTAGGTAGGTACCAACACCAACACCAAAATAACACACTGGCACCTGAAGACACAATAATACTATTATATTGAAGCACAACCCCATCGCGGCCATGTGCCATGTACACTATACTGCTTTGGTTTTATCTTTTACACCTCGACTCGGAGTCGTAGCAGAGCGCCCGACCGGATGATATTTACAGCCACTGCAATCAAGCAGAGCACAGCCTAAGAAACTCCCGGATATATGATGGAAGTAGACTCGATATTGGAAATGTTATTGGTGATGTACTTATAGTGTTTTATGGTGTGTTATGGTGGTCGTGCTATACTGTGCTATGCGGCGCTATTCGATACTATCCAGCACGATAGCAGCACGATAGCAGCAAGAGGTGGAGTTGACTCGGAGACACATGAAGGCTGTGGCTCGAAGAGGACTCCGAGTCTACGAGGAGCGCAATGGAAAGGAGTATAAGATGAAAAGACTCGATAGAAAGATGAGATGGAAAGAAAAGATGATGAAGATATGAAAAGATGGAAAGATGGAAAGATGTCTCCACGAATCCATGAAGCGATGAATCCACGAATACAACGTATAGCACATAGCACATAGTATAGTATCCTCAAGCCCTGAAGTCCGCATGCATGCATGTATAGAAGTCAAGTCAGGCTCGATGTGCTGGAGTTTGGAGCACAGGAGTTTTTCGTTTTGGTTGTGCTTGTTGTTTTCATAGTAGAGTTAGGGTATGTAGCATCAAAACCAACTCGAAAGAGAAGAGATGAAAATGAAAAGAGAAGAGGTGAAGATATGGGTGAAGATGAAGAGATGAGACGAAGATGAAAATGAAGATGAAAAGAAATAAATTGAAGTTGAACTATCGTCATCGTTGAATCATCATGATACCATGCTATGCTTGAGTAGTGTTACTCTACAGTCACCATCCACCACCATGATCATCATCATCGCCACAGCGACTCAAGCGAATAATCCCAGAAGCTCGAATCTACAGCTTGAAGTGCCAGTGCGAGACGATGAATAAGATTGTGGTGAAAACGCGGAGCTGGAGCTGGAGATCGAGATGAAGATAGTCTCACATGGTAGCGTTCAAGTTCGAGCTCAAGCGCTTGTCACGTATGTCATAACCCTAGTCGTCTATAGTAGTCTAGTACTACTATAGATACATCGGAACCCGTAAGCTCAAGTTCAGGTTGCGATACCACTGGCATCATCATGATGTGCTCGTACCTTAGAGATTCGTCAACGTAAACCTTGAACGAACGAAGTGAATATTCTATAGAAAGTAAGCGAAAATTGTACTCTCACACAGCTGAAAATCGCGGAAGATACAGTAGATAATACTTATACGATATACGACACATGGCAGCAGCGGCGGCAGCGATTCGTCTGAGCAACAGACCAGCTCCGAGTCGGAGCAGAACAGAAACATGGAGAAACTTGTACAACTTAACGGAGAAGGTGAAGAACGACGTTATTTATGGGCGAGAGACGGAGCCAAAGAGATGAAGAAGCATATAAAGGGTAAAAAACAGCAAAAATCCCCTGGGGGGGAATGGGATGCTGAGTCGGCCTGAGGGACGTGGGACGTGGATGTCCATGGATAATTATGTAATCACGCTGACTGGACACCTTGAACTTGCCCAACGACGTAAGAATCCCGTGTCATAAATAATGGTAGAGCAGAGTACTAGTACAGCGGATAGCATAAATAAATACCTAAAACAGAAGTAATACAGAGTTAAAACACGAATCAAAACGTCACCTCCGAGTCAGCCGCAAACCCAATCCCTGGAACCAAAAACAAAAGACCCAACCTACTAATCCACGCTTTTAACAACCCAATCCCTCGTTCCCAGTCCTTATTCTACCTCACTTTTTCCTCTCCTCTGTACCTCGCATCTTCCTATAACCTCCCATAACCTCCCAGATTACCCACTTCACCTCTCCCCCGCTCCAACGGATTGTTTTGTATCAACTAGACACGTTACAACTGGACTCTGACTCTGACTCAACTCAGACGCATTCACGTTCACATCATCGACACGCCGCATCAACATGGCCCAGCGGACACGCTATAGACGCACCGTCAGCGGTCAGCTCATCCTCCTTCTCATCATCATGCTCCTCGCCGTCGTCGATACAACAGGGAGTATGCAAACCGGAAACTGAAAACCGGAAACTTACGGGAAAGCGTGTACACTTCTTTGCCGTTGTTACAGGGTCTAGCAAAGTTAGCACGATTCGTTTTGTCCCCGGGGATCTGGTGGATCTCTGCTAGCTTTTCTGGCTTGGGGATGAGGGATGACGGATGACGGATGAGTGTAAATAGAGGGCTCACATTTTACAAATCTTCTTCAACACGCCGTGTTCCCATATATCCACTGGTTGCGAGAGTGGTAGCGGTGCTGCGATCGTCGTCGTTGTGACGAAGATGACTAGGAGGACTAGTGGCAGGAGCGACATCGGGAGTATAGTATGTTCGCGTCGTTACCGAGGACGGGGTTGGTGCTCTGCGATGTGATATCGCTGCGTTGACGGTATCGTTGAGAGTAACCGGGGGCTGGGTATTGGGAGTAGGAGTAGGAGTAGGAGTAGTATTTTGTAGCTATGCGGGGGTATAGATACCAGACGAACCCTCTCCTGGTGAGATAGGCACATTATATACCCTTCTTCCATCCCGCCGCCTCCCTCATCCAGTAGCCCGCTCCCATCCCCGGTTCTGCTTCCATTCCTCTGAAGATTCCACCACCCACCCATCCCAAGATCCGACGAACCAGCAACCGCACCCGGCATCAAAAGCTTGTGCCCGCGCCCCCCACCCTCAGCTCCACCGCCGGTTGCGGGTCCAGATCCCATCGTGCGAACCGTGGTGGGCTTGGGTAGGGCCAGGTTACACTTCCGGGTTGTGTTTAGCGAGAGTGGTTGTGGTTGTACCCGTGGATCTTGGAGCATAGATCTTGGATCTAAAGCTGATTCTATAAGGGAGAGGCGATTAGGAGGGAGGTTTGGGTTGGGGTTTAAGTTGGGTGGGACGAGATGGCGGCTAGGCGGTGGGGGCGAGATGGGACGAACTCAGGCGCTGGTGGGATGATACGGAGCTATCTACTGGATAGAGATGAAGAGGGGCAGAGAGAGAGAGCAGGAAACAGACAACCCAGGACGCCAAAGAGGATTCAGGCGGGGATGAGTATCTATCGTCCACCTCTCACTGCGGAATTTCTCCAATCCCAAACCCTTCCATCGCTTCCTCGCCTCCACCCCTGCGAAAACCGAAGCTTCCATCGCCGCCAGCCGTTGAATACCCGCATCCATGGCGAACCACATCCACATTGACATCCACATCCACATCCCCACGCGACCGCTGTGTCCGAATTGGGCACTGGGAGACCCCGGATGCGGTAGTGGTGTACCGTACTAGAGTACAGAATCGGTTGGGTTTGATGGGTGTGGCAACAACTTGAACGCTGGGAACGGCCGGGAAGACTGATTAGAACATGGGGGACGGTGGAGACGGGTACGGGGGAGTGGATACATGTCTTGAAGTTTGAGCTGTATGCAGACTGAGAGTGGGTGAGGGTTGGTTATCAGTGGGAGTAGGCTGGAGCGGGGGATGAATGATGCTGATGCTGATGGGAGTCGATCGAAGAGGGAGAGAAGCGTTCCTCCACTAGTGGGAAGTGTAAAGAAAGATCGAGGCGTTGATACAGCGTGTTGCTGTTGCGGTCAAGGGACTGGTGGCGAGTGTGTTGTTACCTGGTGAATGGCTGAGGTTGTGGTGGCAGAACGGGTGGTTGCAGAATCGCTGTGGGACTCAAGGCGGATGGTAGAGTTCTCGAAGTGGTGGGGAGGGGGTATTTGTTGATGTGTCGCGTTTGTGGCCGAGAAGCTGAAGAGCGAGGTGGGCCGGTACGAATTTCACCTGATTAGAGAGGAAGCGAGAGCTGAACTCGGATACCATGGAGTGAGAACAGAGTCAATATCCCAGACATCGTATTCTACCATTGGCAATCGCAACAAGTTTGGAGCCAACTCCACAAAGCAGTATGGGGGGACGTCGATATCCGAAATGCTGAACTTGCACTCATGGTCGCAATTACTCGCTTCTTTATCATCTCGAGAAACGTTATCCCACCCCAGCTTCCATAACACAACAATAATCATAATCCCACCAGTAATGGTCACACAACCCTACTCTCCAACCAATAACAACCCTTTTCTGCGGTGCGCATTCTCAGCCGCACAGATTCGAATCTTACCTCATCACTTCATCACCCATTGCATTGTCCGACATCACAGGGAACGGATAACTCGACATAGACAGAACATGCCCTACCATCTGAGGGTTTGTTGGAGCGCGAGGGTCCGTGGGTATATATATAATCGTATCCTCGCTGTCGAGATCATCAATATCCTACCTCCAACTTACATCAATCGACCACAAACCCTCACCGCTCCGGCCAGATTCTTTTCCGTGTCTGATAAGACCACCATCATGATGAAGCTCGCAGCAATTATTACCCTCATTACCATCTCGACCCTCACCGCCGCATCCGCAATTCCAGCACCCCCGAGACCGTCCCCGTGTATCCGCACCACCATCTGTCCCGATGGCTTCGTCATCCGAGACCGTGAGTACTCCCAGTGCCTACTTATCTAACCTAAACATACTGTTTGCACGTTTCTGACTCCGTCAACAGCCTGCGACCTGGTGTATATCCAGGACCCGTGCTGGAACCACCAAAAGGGCGATTGTAAGACTGGAGCCAGTAGAGCGAGTAGATGAGATAGCTGACAATATGAGTCCAGTGGCATAGATGAGCAGGAGGTGTAGCTTCCTGAGATGGGAAGATGTCGAGAGTGGGATGGAGGATCAGGAACTTGGGCGTGATGAGTGACGTGACGACGGGGAGGGCGATAGGAGGGTATTAATGACTAATGTTTGGGATCTGAATGATAACTGATTCAAGTTTACGTTCCGTTCGTTCGTGGAAAGCTTGGAATCGTGGCTTCAGTTATGAGCGAGAGATCATCAGGATGGTTAATCGAGGATTCAAAATTATCAGATCACCTACGTTGATTGTCTATCACCACTGCCCCAGGAGATACATCAGGAATGGAGACTTAGTTCATATCTCCAGCCTCGCCGTCCGCGGTTGAAGCGTCTCTGACCGTCTCATATCAAGCTTTCGTGGATTCCCGCTGCGTCGGAGAGCGCGTGCTATAATTTTATCGGCTCCGCCCATAATGTTTTCGATGCGGTGTAGAAATTGTGAGCGTTCGGTTAAGGGCGTGTGGTGGCTGAGGTGTATGAAAGTGTGGAGTGGAAGGCAGCGAGTGGTAGTTGTGGATCGAGGCGAGGACCGAAACGACGTTCGTTTTGTGACAGTTTTGTATTATCAAAAAAAGGTAGTATAGAAGCGTATTAGGAGAATGATATTTTTACACATGATATGATTCCCGCCATTTCCTACCGATTTTTTCACTCTTCATCTCTTCCTCCCTCCCTCGCTCTTAGTGACAACACACCTTCCCCCGGGCTCCTCATCTCTCACCCTCTTCCTCTCCTCGAGCCGCCTCAAAAAGCTCCCAATACTGCCGTACTCCATCTCCTCCAGTACCTCCTCAGACCTACTCCTTAAATTCCGCTCCCTAACCTGCTCAAACCGCTGCACAATCCTCGCCCTCACGTCGCTACCGCCACTGGCAAACCTGGCCTCGACATCTCTCACCACGTCGACGACTCGTCTCTTCGCTTTTGCAACCAGGTTGTTATCACACAACCACTCTACCCACCACGCGGCCCCTCCATCGCGCCCAGCGTACGCCGCGTTCCAGACATGTCCGATCGTGCAGACGTTGCCCTAGATGTAGCAGTCGCCCGAGTCTTCGCCCAGTCATTGTCGGAGGAACTTTAGCATCGCGGTGAGGTTAGTCTCGGTCAGGTCCATGTGCGGGAAGATGGGGCTCATGGGCGTGCAGAGTTTTGTTTGTAGCTTGGGGATGAAGACGCGTTTAATATCCTTTTTGGTGGGGTCGAGGAAGTTGTGGTTGTCGCTATCTTCGCCAAGTATAGGCCGGATCTGGGGAAGTTGGAGAGTAAGCACTGGCGACTATATTTTACGGTCGTTTGGTACATGGAGATAGGGCCGAGTGTGGATGTATGTACAAGCTTGCTTAAGATGGAGAAGTGGATGGTGTTGATTAAAAATGGTTTCGAGTCTTCGCCTGGAAGGCCTAGGCTGCGGACCTTGAATATCGGGGACTCAATACACCATGGGCTCTTCAAACGTCTGTCCTCCTTCACATCCGTCACATCACCTTCACCCAGGCCTCTGTGTTGGATATATGATTGGAATCCACACCCCAGGAATGAGACTAGTCCTTTTTGCCGTAGGGTATGGCATGTGTTTCAACACTCTGTGATCCTCTTTTCTCGTCCACCGACCTCGCTACCCCCACCTCACATTCCCCACCTTTCCATCATTCTCCACGTATCAGCAATCACCATCATCCATCCCACTCCCCCTGCGCTCGGCCTGGCGTACCGGTTCTCGTTCCCGCCAACTACAGCTCGCATCCGCATCATTTTTTGGAGAGCAAAAAAAGAGGAATTTACCAATCGGGCATACCAGTGCACCGTCGGTTCCGCCTAGAAAGCAGTCGCGGCCCTGGATATCCCCGAAGCCAAATTCTGGTTGGATGTTTTAACGAACAAGGCGGTCGATTCTCATCGTACAAAGCTCAGCACGCTCACAGAAGCACGGAAAAAACGGCTGAATAACCAACGACTGGCGTTTCGCATGGGCAGAAGGATCCAAAAGTTACGAGCCAAAAATGAGCGGGAAAGTCTGGACTAGGATCATTTGTGGAATAGGGAAATTACGAAAGGAAAATAAACATGAGAATGTGAAGAAGCTATTGAAGAAATGGGAGCACCAGGAACTTGGATTGGAGGAGGTATGATAAGATGTCCAAGGCACAGCCAGATCATAGAAGTTAAAGGATGTGCATGTGTTGAGATAGATATGAAATGGACTCCGTGAGGTGTTTGCGGGTTATGCAATATCCGTGATCTTCAAACTCGCTATTATGGCTTCTCATAATATCGCCTTCAGGCTCGCCATCTACAATACCTTCGTGTTGACCATCTCCTGCGATAGATCGCTTTGGAGATAGCTACCTACTATACTCCATCATGTCCAGTTATATAGATCTCGTTCGCCGCCACCACTGTTTAAAATCTTCTTCGCGCCTTCTAAGAATTTGTTAGCTAATGTCCTTGGTCTCGATAGACGGTGTTTTTGTTCTCCGCAGCTACGAAGATAGTTTCAACCTTGCTCTGCTCTTCCTCCGAGTCTCAGCGGGGACAATGTTTCTCCCTTCCAACCACACCGCCGATATCGTTCATCGCCCAATTACTCGAATTCTGTGGTTCTTCTCCATTCCCCATCTCTCCCGGTCTCTGTTTTCTCATCCCAATTATTCCTCCTCTTCTCTCAGAATACAGACTCAGATATGAGTGCAGTAATACGAGGGCATCATGCAACCCCCAATCGGCTATACAACTTATAACGCACAAACTCCGGCTAACCACGTCCTCCAACCTTCAACGTCCTCGAACATCATGCTGTGCAACATACTGTATGACCCGTAAATACGGCTCGAGCAAAAAGAAGCATGTGGCATTGCAGCACCCTCCATCATCGTCCCACCCTTCCTTTGAGTCGCGAGTTGATAGCTACGGCACGATGGCCTCATTTTCCTTCATCCACACTCCCCCACTCCCTCGCCAATCAACAATGAAATCGATTCCACTCACCAAATTCCTCGCCCTTCTCCCCTTCGCGCACTTCCTCCCCCTCACCAGCGCCACCCCCATCTCCATTTTTACTATACCCAACAACCTCGACCCCCCGAAGGTATCTCGACCTCCCCGACCTCCCCATACTTCTTCACCACAGGCTCCACCAACAGCACCATCTTCCTCGGTTCCCTCACCGCCCCGACACTCACGCCTTTCATCCCCTCCCACACGATCCCAGGCCTCACCATCTCCTACGGCCAAAAGCTCACCCGCAACAACCACCTCATCCTTGCGGGCGGCGAGAGTGGGCGGGTGTTTATTATCGACACCGTCAGCAAGACGCTGCTGCAGCGGTACGATAACGGGCTATCCGAGACGCTGCTGAATGATGTGGCAGTCGATGAAGGAACAGGAGATGTGTATGTGACGGATACGAAGGCGCGGTGTGTGTGGCGGTTGAGGGGGGAGGATATCGGCGAGGGGAAACCGGTAGAGGGCGGGCTGGAGAGGTGGGTTGATATCGCTGGCGGGCTGGTGTCGGGGATTAATGGCATCGTGGTTGTTCCCGGGGGTTACATGATAGTAGGGGATATGCTGGGGGGATGCTTGTGGAGTGTGAAGATCGCGACAAGGGAGGTGATGAAGGTGGATACGGGGTTGCTGTCATTTGTATGTTGCATCAATTCCGTCCCTCTCTCTTCAGCTGGTCAGAAATGACCCGGGTTACTGACACACTATTCCGGCGTGTCCGGTAGATCGGCTTCCCTGACGGCCTCCTCTACTCGGCCCCCTACCTCTACGCGGTAAACGGCGTGCATCCGCTCGACCTCTCCTTGACGGACGTTATCACTGTTCTTGAGCTGCTCCCGCCGTATAAAACCGGGAAAGTGGTGGGACGGATCACGAACCCGTTGTTGGACCAGCCGAGCACCATTGCGTTTGTCCCCGGAACTGAGGAGAAGGAGTTGTTGGTGGTGAATTATCAGGTATGTTTTGACTCGAGGGCGGCGGATGGGGAGAGGGAGGGATGGGTGCAGTCGAGGCTGACTGGGAACCTTGTGGCGTAGTTTCTGGCGTTGAGGAAGAAGATTCCGTATACAATTGTGAGGATTCCGGCGGCGTGGTGATGCAGAGGAGGAGGACAGGGAAGAACCCTCGTGAGTGCAACCATGTGGTGGAAGGGGACATCGATGGCGGATAATGAAGAATGGAGTTTAACCCGAGAGTACATGCGATAATTTATGACCGAGTTGGACGCGGGTTCTGATTGACGAGAACGCGAATCGTAGCTTCACACCCGGTTCACCGAAGCGCTGAGTTTCATAGTTGCCAGTCATTTCAACGCCGCTGCAGCGTCTCCGCCAAATTATACATTGTATCTATTATACCGGTGCTATATTACGTTCTATCGCCGCCGCGCATCACTCTATCTCAATCCCACAACTCATGACCACTGGGACACACACGCATCATCACTTCTCCTGTCCAACACCTCGATAGTATCCCATCCATCCATGTATCCGTACCCACTTCTCTTCCCATTCACCCACAATACGGCTGCGCCGGATGATTAAAACAAATATAATTGCAGCACTTGCCGGGATCCGCCAACGAGCACGGCCCACCAGCCGGGGTACACACTGGCTGCACTGGTGTCGGTGTCGGTGACGGGATCGTGATCGGCGGTTCCTCTGAGGGTTCCTCGGACGGTGAAGGCGACGGGACAGAGGGAGGCTCGGAACTCGAGATGGGTGGTTCGACGGGAGGATCAGATGGGGAAGGGACAGGCTCGGAGAAGGAGGGGATCTCGACCGATGATGGTGCTGGTGAGGAGGGGACGAGTTCCGATGACTGTGTGGTGGAGGATGAAGGGAGCAGGACGACTGATGACGACGGCACGGGGAGCTCAGACGAAGATATCGCCGGTGATGACGGAGCATCGGATGATTCAACTCGCGTTGACGACGACGGCACTAACGAGCTGGAAGAAGAAGCGTAGCTTGATGGCGGCAACGTCTTCTTGGTCGACGACAGGGCCATTGATGGTTTCCCTGACGGTCTCGGGACTACAATTGATGTCTCCGGCTTTCCGAAAAGCCACGAATCCTCGCACACTTCGTCTTCATCGATTAACCTACAACACTCCCGTGGGTCTGACCTCCGTCAGCTTCTCTCCATGACCATCTCTAGCTACCTACGGCATCTCCTGCAGAAAGCGGAAAGCAGCAAACAAGAAAAACCTACACGTCTCCTTCGTCCACTGGCAACACAGTGTTTTATGGGGCGGGTTGGGGTGCCAATGCTCCGGGGAGTTATGGTGTTTCCACGGTTCCGTGTGATGGTTCGGCGGCTTTGGATGAGATTGCGGATGGGGATGAGGATGATGCTTCGGACGACATTTTCCGGCGGCGTGATGTTGTTTAGCTTCACTGGCGACACCCAGGGCGGCGATGACCGCGATGATGAGGGACGTGATGCGAGCCATTCTTTGCGGTGATATGATGAGAACAGGCGGGAAACTCAAAGTCGCGCGATATCGGAGGCTTTAAGAAGACGTAGAAAAAGGAGAATCCGCGTGGTTGGTTCTGGATCGATCGATGTTGGCGTTTGTGGCTTTGGGAAGATCTTTTTTCAGCTCTTTGCGACTTGCGTAGCGAGCATACACCCGATGCGGAAAGATCGTGGTGTCAAGGGGTGGTGGTGAAGAACAAAAATGCGGATCGGATGGTAGATCCGCAGCTAGACTGTAGGTCATCGACGGAGAACGTGAACTGGATTCGCCATGTCAAAAATAAGGGCATAGATAGCGGTAAACGAAGGCGAGAAGCGGAATTCGTTGTCGTGGAATTGATTGAGATTGTCCAGGGGCAGATGGTGGATGGTTCGGCTATCGGGCTTGGGACTTGGAAAAGGCCTCTTTTTAGAACTCGGCATTCCGCTGGTGTTGATCGTCATTCCGCATATTATGATCACCACAATCCGCACATGGATGGACTCCACTCTATTTGATGTAGCATACAACGCGATCATATAATGGTGTTATTGTTTCCGCATTAACCAAGCACAACTAAACCTCCAGCTCAGTCAAGTTCACCAAACCATCGCGCCGCCGTCAGGTCTTGCACACAATCGACCCATCCCAGTGGCGGAGCGCAGGAGGCCTCGTAGTGCTGCACTGATATCTGGTTCTGTGAGACATGGTCGGATCACAGTGTTCGGGAGGATGGGTGGTCGAGGGTAGTGCCAGGGAGATAGGCTCCGACGAGAGCTTGGACAGTAACCTGACCGTGACTCGGTTTGTCAGCGGAGGTTCTCCAGCAAGGTGCATTGCAAAAAAGTACTGTATAGAGCAAATACTCTTGTCTCCTACTTCCCTCACCTCGGTCTCCCCCTTGTCCCCTTGGCCATCATCTACTGTTGGAGGCCGACTCATGGAGGCTCACTTGTTGCTTGGCGTAGCCTGTATATACCTGCTCGCTCGTTCTTCTTCCTTTCTCAATATATCATCACTTCGAGCATCACCTTCTCCTCTCCGTCCTTCTACATCAACCTCCCCAAATCCCCTCTGGGCAGTATGCAAATCTTGTTCACCTCCCGACTGCCTTGGTCGTGTCCCAGCCCCATCCGATGCCTTCTTCACGGTCCCACAAGCTTCCTGTGAGGGAGGGCTCGCAGTGTAGGCGTTTTTCCGGCGTAGTAGTATATTCTGTTCCTTTAACACTTCTATCTCACTCAGCATGGCCGCAAAGGCCTCGTTCTCGCATCCTCTCCGTCCGAACACCCGAATTTCCCCTCCCATGGTCTCTTTCTTATCCGTTGTGGTGTTAGAGTCTTTTATTGAAGGTCGGAGATCCAACTTCGATAGCACAGTGCATTCCTTTTGTTGGTGTAGTGGGACTGATGTGCCTCCACGTCTTTCACCTATCATTGTCTCCCTGCCTTGATTTCCCCGGATGGCGCGGGAAGCTGATGGAAACGGGAAACAGCGAAGGCGGAGATTGGCCGGGGCGGAGGAGGAATGCGGACTCAGAGGAGGTGACCGATGAGGCCGGATGTCGGGGGAGGACGAGGAGGCAGGTCGGAGGAGCAGGAGCCCGCGTCAAGAGACGGAAGGAGAATGGAGGACGATGAAAACGGCCGGCTATGTAGGTGGACAAGAAGGCAGAAGAAGGTGATGCTGACGGAGGTCAACGCAGGGGCAGGACGACAGTGTTGGCAGAGCACAACATCTGGCGAGGAGGAGCAGATCGCAAGTGAAGGCTGGGAGAGCGTGGGAAAGGCTGGACGGGGAGATGGAAGGATGTTGGTGGAGGACAATGACGGAGGAGGAAAGCAGACAACAGAAGTTTCCTTCCAAAGAGTGAGAACATATGTCCCTTCTGCCGCAACTACAACTACTACATATTCTACTGAAACCTACAGTATGCAAAGCTTAGTCACGAAACACCCCATAGATAACCAATTTCCCCGGAATGAACAGTGAAACAGCGAAAGGGGACGGCAAAGGAAGCGGAGAACAAAGAAAATCAGTAAAAAAAGTAAGTAGCCCTATCCGACCTAGTTTAGGGGAACTTGGGCAAATCGGGTATGATATTACGATACCCCAGCTCGCCAACCGATTTCGTGTCAAACGATCAAGTCCCTTGTCAGACGGAAAATTTCTCAGATGGCAAGCCAGCATCTTAGTGGGCCGACAAAGCCCTATCTGAAAGATGAGAACCCTATCTGACGGCAAAAGCCCGTTATGATGACCAGTGCACAAAGTGACTGGCCAGCGCTGCAGATAATTGGGCGCAATGCATGGATCGTGTATGTGATTGTAAGCAATATGAACAGATATTTCACTTCTAACCTACTTTATATGTACTGACAAATCTACTGCGCTTTCCCTTATATAAGCCCTCCCCCGTCCGACGCTTCGTCCTCCGTCCAAGTCATCCATATGAGTTCTCCCCCTCCAGACACCAGTACCACCGCCCCCTCACCCTCACATAGTATTCCTCACATTCAGGATTGGATGAGTGCTTCTCGAGCGGAGATGGTGGTTTTGAGGGTTCCAGGTCGCGAAGAAGGGATTCTAGGTCGGATGTGGAGGGGACGGGACCAGTATGGAGGGTGGTGCTGAGTTGGCGAGGATGGGTTTGAGGTGGTGAGGAGGATTTGAGGTGGTGAGGAGGGTTTGCGGAGGATGGCGCAACTTGTGGGAGATGGCCCTAATGGAATCACTTTCGGAAACTTGAATGAGTCTTCCTCTAGAAATGATGTATTATAACATGTAGTTTCAAAGGATGTACAGTTAATAATTGCACAGGAAAATGTTCGAAGCGGTTCTTTATTTCGTCTTCGTCAACCGTAGAACCGATGGCCCTCTCACTCCATAACCGGGTTTCGGATGTTGTGTGGTGATTGTGTCGACTACAACACGAACAGAGCCGATCATGATGGGCTTCACCCAGTCCACTCCCTTTTCCCCTTCGGCATAGCGGCGGGCACCTCCCTCCCCCAGATGTCCTAGTTTCTCCTGGGTACCGGAAATCTAGGCCCCCATTTCTTCCACCTCACCATGTAGCTTGCCAATTTCTTCCAAGTCTTACAGTATAGTCCGGCGGTTTTGGGCGAGAATTTCGGCCACATGAGCCTTAGAGATGTATTTTCAGGGCATGGTGGCTGCTTCATGTTAGAGATTTGCTGGTAACACATTTTCTGGTGTGTCTCATACTGTAATCGGAGACGGCTTCGTAGGCCCACGCCATGTAGTGTAGTTGTGATGACTGATATCGAGTAGCCAGACCTCGAGGGATATTGATACCCCGCAACCATTAACAGAATGGTACTTCCTCCGTGAACTGGTCTGATTTCCACGTTCCAGACAAAACTGCGCCCCACTCTCGCGATTCCCCTATCGTCCGTCGGTGCACAATATCTTAATTTGTGAGTCCGACCGGAGATGCTACAATGAAGCAGGAGGATGACTATCTGAAGGGTGTCCGATTGATTGATTGATTGGTATCATTTAAGCGCATGCGTCCCTTTGGGATATGGCGCGAGAACTAACATACAAAACGTCCCCTTTCCGCAGTGTTATACTGCATCTACTCAAAACTCTGTTTCATCAGTTTTCAACCATTTTCTCGCCGACCTTGCTGCCTTTGCAGTGGCCGCCTTTTGAGCTGTACACTGCAGTAAACTGCGGTGTACTTAGACTCTCCTATGCCCACCGGCGTTTCTTCTCATGCTTTACTATGTGCTCATATCCTCCTCCACTCCATATTCTTCCTCCCACCCCCATTCCTCATGTACCCGGTCTTCTTCGGCTCTATCCTCGTCCTCTGATTTTGGTCTTCCCACAGTCGTTTCTTCGATGAATTTTAGGATCGCCTGAGTGACCCTGGGTTCCGCAAAGATTGTCGACAACGCGTGCGTCTTCACAAACCCTTCTTTCCTCAGCGTGTTCCAGAGCCCCTCTTGCTCCCTTCTCCATATTCTACACTCCTTGAACAGGTGGTCTCGAGTCTGACGGGGTCCGTCGCACCACCCACATTCGTCGCTGTCTCTTTTTCCTAACGATTTTAGGTAGACCGCTGTGACTGCGCGGTCTGCCGCAAACCTGTAGTATTGAAGAGCAACTTTTTTCCTAGCTTTTGCAGCTGTTGGGTCCACTTTGGTGGATTTCCTGAGCTTGTATCGCTGGGGATAGTACTTTTGGCACTTCTCCCCAAACCACTTCTCCCCAAACCACTGCTTCTCTTCTTGTTGTCTGGCTTCGTTGATCAGCCGGTTGATATGGGCTAATGAGGGTTTCTGGGTCCGCCGAGAATTCGGGTTGCGGGTGGCAGCTTCTTTTGCTGCTTTGTCTGCTGTATCATTGCCTATAATGTCTTGATGGCCGGGTACCCAGTGTAGATGTACGTCCACTCCTCTATCGCTTAGTTCCGCGTAGCTTTTCCGGATCTCGTTGGCCATTTCTTGTCCCGGCCCTGGGTCCAATGACTTGATTCTTTCCAGCGCAAATTTGGAGTCTGTGAAGATCCGTATTTCGTCAGGCCATGCGCTTGGTGACATGGTTTTCAGGGTCGCCGCAATGGCGAATAGCTCAGCGTCGATGGCTTCCTGATTCCTTCCTAAGGTCCAGCCATAGGTCTTCCAGGCCCCGTCTGCGTAGTGCCATGCCGCCGCTGCCCCGGTGTCTCCTTCCCGGTTCTTTGATCCGTCTGTCCAGAAAACCTCCACCAGTCTTTGCTCGGGGACCAGGGGTCTGAGCTCGTATACATTGGCGGTTCTTATCGCCTTCTCGCGTTCTTCGATATGTATTGAGCTATGGGGTACCAGTTTGGCAGTATGCGGGGGTATCCTCTCAGCGCCAAAGGACATATCTGTTAAGTCATGAATGCAGTCCCGAAGAGTCCTTCCCAGGTTGATTAGAGCGTCCGAGACAAGCTGCATTAAAGGAGCTATATATGAAAAGTGTCTTGTGAAAGATATTCTTTGCTCGCATGGCCCAGTGGTAAGGCGTCGCACTCGTACGTACATGCAAATGCGAAGATCACCGGTTCAAATCCGGTTGTGAGCATATTTTTTTTTCGTCCCCAGTTTGGACCTCCGTCATCAGCAGCATCAATCCAAATTTCGCTGTTCAGCAAACCTGAATTTCCTGCTAACATACAAAAATAGATCTTTGCCTGCATTCTGACATCCATCCACCCTCCGAATCCATCCACCTCCAGAACCACGCCTCCTTCACTTCGCCAACCCACATCACTTCTGGCCCCCTCGATTCCCACCACTTTTTTCCTTCTCCTCGTTCGGGTTAGGCCAAGATGCCAAATCTGGTGTCGGCGGCGACCCAGGATGCGCCGATGATTCTCCCCTGCCCTTTTCCTTGGTTGAATCCCCACGCAAAGTGATCCCGGAAGCAACTTTCCGCAACACCCCAGTGAACGACGATGTCGAAAGGCGTTTTGCGTCTCAATTCTGGTGGACCCAACAGCCCATCGCCGGTGTGACCGAGTGCAAAAGTATCTGTACCCCAGTCCCCAGGGGGACTCCACTGCGTTGCCTGTGAATGATACTGAGAACTTCCCCAGTCATGCGTATTAGAGCGCTTCGTGTCCGGTTGATCAAACGCAGAACGCACCATGTTCAAGTCCTCTGTAGCTGCGGGCTGCATTCCCTTTGGATTATCCGGGCCGCCCTCTGCTTTCCCTTTGGGTCGTATGGCTGACTCCCTTGATCCTGTGTAGGAGCCGCCTGCGGCTTGGGGATATACGCACTCTGCCGGTCAATCGTGGTCGACTGAAGCATATCCCGACTAGAATCAAACCCTGACTGCGCGTTCGCGTAATATGTCTTTGAGTATGGACGGTGGTCTTTGTTCGGGGACGAGGGCATCGTACTCGTATATTCTGCTTGTGCGGATCATGGTGACACCCCGGCAACATCGCGGAAGCTGAGGAATGAAATAATGAAAACTTAATGTGAACTTGAAGAAATGAAACATATGAAACAAAAACACAACACGCAAGGACGAACGAGGAAACATGACCAAGGAGTTCTAATTGCAATATCAGAAATTGAGAAAGTTCCGGGTAGCGAGCCAGAAAAGCATTGGGCCGCAGAAATAGGCATGTCCGAGACGACAAAGGAAACGCAGATAGAAAAAGGAGAACGAGATAAGAAAGCGGAATTTTGAGGTCGCTTTGACCGTTTCCATCCAGGTTTCATCCCTGGCGGCTAAAAGATGGTGGGCTCGCATCCGACGCTGCTCATTTTCCAAATCACCTCCGTTGTGGTCCCATATCGCGACGGTATTGCTCGGGTATGTCCGTCGGCGGAGAGGCTGGAAGATTTGATGGCCGTCTGGCCTGGTTAGTTGATTGTTGTAACCAAGCTGGCAATGGTGGTACTGGCGGCACCGACTCGTCGCCCACAGATATATGCAAGTTTGACGTCCGTCTGGTTTCTCTCACGGAATCTTTCGCAAACTCCGGTTGACTTGGTGGTATGCTTGAGGCTGATGGCGCCGTCCTGTCAGACTTCGAACTTGAACCACCGTGTCCATCATTTTTCGGCGTACTTTCAACAAGAACACTGTGCTTCCCCGTAATGAAATTGGCCTTCTTCTGTTTCTTCTTGGTCCCAAAGTTTATTCCAACCCTGCTTGCTTCAGCCGCGAAATTGGTGGATCCCGCTTGGATGCTTCCACGGTATACTTTTCCTCGGAAACTTCACTGGCACCGTGAGTGGAATCCGCTGAGTCCGGTAAAGCCGGTTGATCGGGTGTAGCTGGTGTAGCTGGTGTAGTTAGTTGCTTCCCCTTCTTCCCAGAGACAGGTGCACCACAAACGTATCATAAAACCTCCATCACAAATTCTCAGCATCATCAATCCTCCAATATTGATGATGCCGCCGGCTTCAAGATCTCAATGCTCACTACACGAGATGTAGCATAATCCCGGAATCGCACTAGACTACTTATTCGCGGCACATGAGTGCAGCAGTAAAACCCACCATAGCCTTCGAATCTCCTTCTATAGTACCCATCGTTATCCGAGTTACCACTGAGTTGATTCAAGTTAGCTACTAGAATCATGATGCTCGACTCGACTCGGGGAGGTGGGTTCAAGTTTCCCTTTTCTAGTGGCGTTGCCGTTAAAATCAGCCCTGATATCGCTTTGAACATTCCTAATGTATTTGACGAACAGACGGGATTGCGCAAGGTTAAGTCGATGGCACCCACAATCGGATGCGAATTCCCGGATGACGTGGTTCATAGTATGTCACGCGATCAGCAACTAGGCGTCATCATGATCAGTGGGGCGTGATATTCTTTTGCGGCATAGTTATCGGTCATTCAACACTCGCTAGGGTCCTAGGCTACGCTGTGTCTGTGCGTCGCGGCGAGAGTCACTATCGAATGCATACCATTACGACTTCAGCAGGATTATACAATAAAAAATCATGTTTATTTAAAACTATCGAACTCAGCATCATTTGAGTGAAAAGGGGAAGAAGAATGATAGAACTCAGTTGAAGAAGGACAAAAGAAAAGACCCAACCTGCCCGGGTGATGCTTAGGACAAGCGGCCAACCGTTCGTCTTCGCCATCATTGATAAAGGGAGTGCCGACAGTGGGGAACATAAACCAAGGAAACGAACATTTGGTACGAAACAGCAGGGGAAGAAAATAATGAAGATGTTAAGAAAAAGCGGAAAAAAAACGGCCAGTGAGAGAGTAAAGAAAGTCAATGAGTCTAAGGAAAGGAAAGAAAAAAAGGAAAGGAATGAGAGAGGAAAACATTCTATCGGAAGACATAGGAAATCATACGCCGATTATCACATGAAAATAACGGAGGAAAGCAGCAAGAAACGCCAACAGTCTAAGGAAACCAAGAAAAGAATGGGAATTCAAAGGAAGACATGATGAAGAAACTGCAATACACAACGTCCTCATCAGAATGTAAGACTCACTGAGTAAATGGAAGCGCGGTCTCCTTATACTAATTAATATATCTTCCACCCTTTTTTCATGGCTCTACGCCGTTACCCAAGAACCATCTCGTGCATACTTGCAATCATCTTTCGAGGAGGCGATGATAAACCAAGAATCATCAATTGTGGCTCGCTCAGAAGATCAGGCACGTGATGTAGCATCGGCCACACATTCAGTTTCGCCATGTCATTCCCCCACTCCCTCCCTCATCTTCAGTCCTCATCTTCGAATTCCGCTCCTCTCAAATCTCCATCGGTCTCTCCACCCATTTTCTCACTCTGCAGATTTCGTCGCGTACCGCAGAAACATTCTTCTCGGAGATTGTGACGACGAATGAAAAGCAAAACGACAATGGGAAAACGAGACTGAAAAACGGGGGTTTTAACCATCGGAAAAAGATGGAAACGTCGCTTCGACGACTTCCATACAGGGTTCAATCCGGCGCTTTGGGAGATGGTAAGATCGGAGGTGAAACTACCCCGATTCATGATTTATCATCATTGCTGTCGCAGACCACCCTGGTGTTCCTCCGGTATTTGGGGTACTGGTGGCACTGCATAGGTCTTCGCCAGAGGGGCTGGTAGATACGACGTCCGTCTGGACTGTTTAGTTGATGATTGTACCCCGGCTGGGAATGGTGGCATTGGTGGCACCGACTCATTGCCCACAGGTGCTGGTAGGTGTGACATCCGTCTCGTTTCTTTCACTGTGGATTCTGTTATATTTTCACGGCTTTTATACTATATTTAGTAGTAGTTTTATGTGTTCGTGTATGCATGCGAACATAGGTTATCACTCGTATAATGATGAGTACAGATGATCATGATGACGATGATGACGATGATAATGAAGATACTAGTAGCTAATAAGCGTTAATTCATTACCGTTATATGCGATACACGAGTCATAGCCAACTAAACCAAACCAAACCAACCCAAAACTAAATCTACCCACCACAGCAGTAACATTACCGAAATCCCACATCCGCGATGTCCCCGACCTCCTTCCTTTCCAGCAACAGCCAGCAAAAACAGAAAATCCACCCCATCACCCCATCATCCGGTGTTCCTAAAGGCCGTCCAGCGACAAAAGCAGGCGAATGAGTACAGTACTAAACACTAGTAACTAGTACTAGTACTCTACTACCGTAACGAACGGTAACGAATGACAGGTATTCTCTATTCCGCAGAAGCAACAAGCAGTAAGCAACAATCAACGTTCTATACCTCTTCCCCTTTCCCGCCTCTCTTCCCCTCCCGCCATACTCCTCCTCTCGCTCCTCCTCATCTGCTCATCCCTTTCCCCGTCCCCCTGTCCCACCCGTACCCCCCCAATTTCTCCTCACCGCCCACGTCGCCATCCCCATTCCCCCCACCACCATGCCCAACGCGAGTACATACGCATCCCTATAACACCTCTTCCCTCCATAACAAACCCCCTCCTCGCCCTTCCTCCAATCTGCGACGGCGCCATACCACATATTCCCTACATTCCCGCCCACGACCGCCGCCATCGTCAAAGCGCCCCAATTGGTGCTCATTCTACCAACACCGAACGTTTCCGAGACAATTGTCGGGGCTACACCAAACAACGCCCCATAGGAGAGACCCGTGAGGACCGACAGGATCGGGAGTTGTGTTGGCGAGGATATGATGAGCGCGGAGGAGGTGGCGAGGAGGGCGAGGAAAGAGGAGATGAGAAAGAGGAGATGCCGCGGGCGGGAGAGGGTTGTGAGGTGATCCGAGAGCGTGCCAGAGAGGATGCGGGAGATGCAGGAGGAGAGGGAGATGAGGGAGACTTGGAGGGATTGGAGGTGGGATTTGGTTTTGTCGGAGGGCGGGGGGTCGAGGGGGGCTAGAAGAGATCGAACCTGCGGTGCCGAGTATCAGTTACTGTGGTTTGGGGAGATGAGGGATGGAAGGAGGGAGGGTACATTTTGTCCTATATTGTTGATCGTCATCAACCCGACGCCCGAGAGCGCGCCCATGATTCCAAACAGGATCCAAAAATCTTTACTCATGACAAGCTGCCAGCCCGAGATATCTGCGCGAAGTCCGTGATTATCGGTCAAGCCGTTCTCGCCAGCAGCACTAGTCTCATATCTCTGTCTCCTTAATCGTGCCGCCGCCGCCGCCTCCACGTCTCGTCGATGCTCGTCTTCATCGCTTTCTGATGAAGATTTCGTGAACAATGAGGAGCTCTCGGTGGCGTGGTCGCCCGTGTTCGGGATTGGGGAGGAATGGAGGGGGGGAGATGAGGACGAGGAGGATCCGGCGGGGGCGACAGATGTAAAGGTGTAGGATTTCGAGGGCGTACCTATTTCTTCGCCGGGAGGGGAGAAGCGGCGGGATGAACTCTTGGTCGAGGAACCCGAGCGGGTGCGGTGGAGCCGGTTGGACTCGTTCAAGTCAGGGATCGCGGAGTATGTGCTGACTGGGACAACACGGCAGAAGAAGTAGCCGATACAGCAAATTCCTGACGTCGCCGTCGCGAGGAGGAAGAGAAAGTCGGCGCTGTTCCCCGGGAAGAGAATGGAGGACAGCGTGGAGAAGAAGAAAGCACTGAGCCCAAACGCAGCAAGGGCTATAGCTGTCGCCGTGCCACGATTAAAAGGAAAGTTGAGGGCCGCTGTAAACAGTCAGTCTCTGATCTCAAACCAAAAAAGAGTACACACCAATCTTCAATGCTCCTCCAAAAGCGCAGCAACTACCCACGCCCGTGAGTCCAGAGAAGAAGCAGAGCCACGGCACACTCATGGAGCCGTATCCCCTCGCCATCGCCAAATGCATTGGATAGTAACCCGCGGCCAAACACAGGCCGCCAAAGAAAATCGGCAGCCTCGGGCTCTTGTCCACAATAATCCCGCTGGGAATCCCCGTCACGTACATTCCCAGATTACCAAACGTCCCGATGAGGTTGATTTCCTTTGCGGACAGCTGGAGCGTTTCTCCGAGCTGGGGGGCGTACGCAGAGTAGACATACTACCACCAAATCAGCCAGGATCCTCCACAGCGTGATGGGGAAGCTTACGTTTGTTCCCGCTGCCAGCGCGATGACCGTCGACGCCGCCAAACTCACCATCCGCCTCCTCTGCAACGACCTCTCCCCCGCACTCATGGCCGAGCCCGCACTCACCGGTTGTCCGATCCCCGCCATTCCGCCCTACAAAGCTTCTCGTGCCGGTGTCGTGCTTCCCGTTGGCACAGCTCCCGTCGTATTCGTATTCCTTGCTTGTACAGCAGCACCGAGAGCTCTCTACCGACTGCGCGCGAGCGAAACAGAAGTATCCTTCAGTTCCGCAGGCAACACCAGCATCGATGCTCCTCAAGCTTCACCAGCGGCGGCAGCGGAGGTTCGTCGTCGTCGCGGATCGTGGCGGTCGTGGCGTTGTCGTCAGCACCCTGTCAAGGAGGTGTGATAACGCGAGCTGCAGCAGCGGTGATGAGATCGATGCGATCGGCGGGAAGCGGAAAGATAAGGTGGGGGAGAAGCGGTGATGCGGCGAGAAGGGGCGAAGGGAGGAGAGGACAGGGGCAAGAAAAGAGGGCGGCGGCGGAGGAGAAGAAGAGGAGCAGGATGAAAGCTCTCGCTTGAGGCGGCGGCGATTCGGGATTCGTAAGGGTCCAGACCGAGAGACCGGACGGAAGAGAGCCCACGCGGCGGTGCAGCGTGATCACGGGCATCACTCGGTCTAGACTGGGGCAAAGGGGGCGACGACATGTATCAAAACACTTTTTGAAACATGGACTGGCATACTGGAATGTAATCATGTCGTGGCCAGGGTGTTACAATGTATGGTGTATAACGCTGAGTTGGGTGGAATCATGGAATATCATTCGGTTGGTGATTCGAATTCCTCTCGGTCTTTGCCATTGCGTTGGAATCACCGAGATTTCTCGCCGGCTCGGAGCCTCAAACCTTAATCCAGCCTCACCAATCTCATGATCACCAGTCCCTTATCATATCTTCTTAATCATTGATCACTGACTCCTTATCTCTGGTCTTTGTGCCTCGTTGCTCAACATTACGAGGAAAGATAATCTTCCATCTTCTGCCGTACATCCGCCTCTACGAGCACTCGCAGCCTCACATCCATCCGCCATACAAGCTCCATGACGTGTCCAACGCATCTTCCCGCGTCTCGTCTCCTCTCATCGCGCGAGCTCTTTTCCTCCCTGCCTGCCACGGATCCGATCATACATGCTTCACATTATGTTGTATCTCTCCATTGCCGCCACTAAACTCTGAAAGCCATGACATTCGATGATTTTCTTCACCCAGCTCGGAGTCACTACCATTGCGCCTCCGAGTTCACAGCCTCAAGTTCCGACTTCCCAAGCACATGTACCCCACCCCACCGCACTCTAATAGTAACTCCGCCGCGGCAACCCCAGCATACTACTCACCTTCCAGTGCAGTACGGCTGATTCACTCCCATCACACCCCATCACCCACCCACGAGTGACTTTCCATGCTTCCACCCACCTCCTCTCCCAGCGCCAAGCCCGCACCTCCACTCCACTCCCCATTCCAACGCCATCTTCCTGGCACGCCCAAGGTCGATCGCGATCAGCTTCCTCGCCGTCACCCACCCCCAGTTCTTCCTACTTCCCCTACCTCCCGTCGTCTTCACCCTCCGTCGCCGCATACATACCCCGCTTCGAAAAACCTCCGGGGGCTGCCATTGAGACGAAGCACGACAGAATTGAGGTGGTTCGATACTGGTACTCGACGCGACTGAGAGACGCGACGGGCATAACAAACACACACACCGACCAACCGACCGACCTACAACCGACGACCGACCAACGAGAGAAGCGATACCATAAGAGCCGGACGAGAGAAGAGACTCACAATGCCGCCACGCGTAACCCGATCATCACGAACGCGGGCGGGGGCGGGGGCGGGGGACAAGTCGCTTCTTACCAGCTCCACCTCTGAGACCAGCACAAAAATGACTGCAAAGACTACTGCAAAATCGGCTACGAAGATCGCTACGAAAGCCACGACTCTAACGGCGGCGGAGGTGGTAGAGAAGACGGCCGAGAAAGGGCGGGGACGGAGAAGACGCACCAGCGCCAGCGGTGATGATGGTGGTGAAAGTGTGAGTGTTGCTGCGGAGGGCAAGGGTCGCAGTGGGAGGGGGCGGAAAACTCGGGGTGCAGAGGGGGAGGAGGGGGAAAACAAGGATGGAGAAGAGGCGGACGATAGAGAGGGGGTAAAGGTTGTGGAGGTTGTGGAGGTAGTTGAGGAAACTCAACCCGAGCCTGTGGAGAAGAAGAATAAGGATGTTATGGAGGAAAAGGAGAAGGAAACTCAGAAGGAAGAGACCGAAGCCGCGACCCACAAACCCCGCAAATCCCACCGCGGGCGTCTCGCTCCTCGCCAAACCACCGTCCTCTCCAACCCCGACCCAATCCTGGCACCCCTCCCCGAAGACTCCGAAATCCAAGTTCCCGGAACTCAACTCCACCCCCCAGTCCCCACAACCCCCCAAAAAACACACACCATCATTGCCGAATCCCCCTCGACCACGCGCTCCTCCAACGCCGAAAATCGCATCCCCTCCTCCCCGCCCATCACCGAATCCACCCCCAAAGCCTCCACTCGCCAACGGCTCGACTACTCTTCCTCCGCCGGCTACACCCCGCCGCCGGAGGACACAATGGGGGAGCGCCCGAAACTGCGCGCCCTCGAGCCGAGAACGTTGCGGCCGATTGACACGGGGGAGCTGTATAACGATGACGATGAGGATGAGCTATTCCGCGTGGGATCTAAACCCTTCACCGCCGCTGTAGAGGAGGAGGGAGAGGACGGCGACGAGGATGACGAAGAACCGCGTCTCCCCAGCCCAACCCCCAAGCAATCCCGCCATCGCCCACACCCACGCCCCCCCACCACCACCACCGTCACAGGAACCGAAATCCATATCCCCGGCGTCTCCTCCCCGTTCATGATCTACTCGGACCCGAAATCCCCCACCGCCACCCCCGATACTCACCCCGCCGCTGAGCTGCTCAGCGGGACTATGCGGTCGCCGGAGCCGTACTTCGGGTCTTCCTCGCCGGCAAGGAAACGGAGCTCGAGTGTCGCCGGCATCGTTGAAGAGGAGGAGGAGGAGACGGAGGTTGAGGATGGGCGGAAGGGAAGAGGGAGGAGAACAAGAGCAAGGGGGAGAAAGAAACGCGCGGAAATGGAAGTGGATACGGATGCGTTGAGGAAGGTGCTGCCGAGGAGACGTAGGAGGGAGGTGGTGGAGGAGGTGGAGACGGAGGAGGAGAGTGGAGAGGAGGTGGATGAGTTGTCGCGGCCTGTGAGGAGGCGGGTGAAGGGAAAGGGGAAGAAAGTGGAGGGGAAGAAGAAGGTGAGGACGTATGGAAGGCGGAAGGAGGTGGTGGAGGAGGAGGAGGAGGGGAGTGGGATGGAGGATGCGGCGGTGGTGGAGGGGGGGATAGATGGGAGGGGGAGGAGGGAGTTGGAGAGGGTTAGGGAGAAGTTTAGGGAGGTGGATCAGTGGGAAATGGAGTTTGAGGATGTGAGTGTGGGGAGTGAGAGTCAGAGTATAGTGTGAAGGATTGAGTGTAGTGAGAGATGGACGGAGGAGATATACCATACGGGAGTGTTGTGATGGAGTATGGGGTTTGTTGGCCGTGTTTGTGTTTGGCGTGGATTTCTGTGTTTTGTATTTTTTCCCAGGCGTAATCGACAGGTTGTGGCGACGTGTTTCACAAGCAATGATATTTGTAATGCGAAAACAAATGTTGTGAATTACAACTTCCTGCAGTGCAACCACCGAGTGCATCACGATGATGAGCCTCCCCAACCGCTCGTCGCGTCTCCCCAACCTCACCATCCCCATCCTCACGACCACCACCTCCTCCCCCCACCGCCCCAATGCCTGACACCTCGCACCCGCCCTCGACCTCCCCTCCCTCCCAACCCTCCTCCACGATGCGCCCCTCCTCCACCGCGCCCGACACCACCTCCGCCACCAACACCTCCCCCTCCGCCAACAACGATGCCACCGCCAACCCCCCTTCCACCTCCCCTCCCACATCCCCCCGCAAAAAGCGTCCCACCACCTCCGACCTCCATCTCGACCAATACGTGCGCCGCGACCAACTGCACGCCGCCGCACTAATCTCCCAAAACTCGCGCGCCCACGAGCTCATCCGCGTCAAACGCGAAGAAGCGACCTTCTTCTCCAAAACCCTGCGCTCCGAGCGGCAACGCAACCCGGGCGTCATCTTCGGCTTTGGGTACTCTGGATACGGGAATGGGTTCACCGATCTCTCTGGCCCCGGTGGAGGCGGAGGAACGAGAGTGTTGTATCCATGCCAGCGAAAACGCCCTGGGGGTAGGAAGGCACGGGAGTTGAGGTTATCCAGGAAGCAGATCCGCGAGCAGGCCGATCTCCCGGAGGTCCTGGTCCCCGTCCGGCTCGACGTCGAGTTTGATAAAGTCAAGCTCCGCGACACGTTTACGTGGAACCTTCACGAGAACGCGGTACCGGTGGATATCTTCGCAGAGCAGCTGGTGGAGGATTTCCATCTCCCGGTTGATACGCGGTTGGTGCAGACGGTCGCGCAGAGTATCCGGGAGCAAGTAACAGAGTTCCATCCACATATCGTGTTGCATGACGAACCGCTGGATCCAAAGCTGCCGTACTCGGCGTATAAAAACGATGATATGCGGATTCTGATTAAGCTGAATATTACGATTGGGCAGCATACGCTCGAGGATCAGTTTGAGTGGGATATTAATAACCCGCAGAACTCGCCGGAGGAGTTTGCGAGGTTGTTGACGAGAGAGATGTCGCTGGCGGGGGAATTTACGACGGCTATCGCGCACGCAATTAGGGAGCAGTCGCAGCTGTTTACTCGCGCGCTGTATGTTACTTCCCATCCGTTCGATGGCCGCCCGATTGAAGACGAAGATGTGCGCTCGGCGATGTTACAATCCCCGATCCAGTCCGTCCTGCGCCCTCATATGCTGCAGAAAGACTTTTCCCCGACCCTCTACGAGCTCTCGGACCACCAACTCGACCGCGTCGAAAAAGCCTTCTCTCGCGACTCAAGGCGAACCAAACGACTCGCACGGGGCCTGAACCGTCGCGGCGGCCCGACAATCCCGGACCTCAAAGAAATGCCGAAAACACACCGCACCCAAATCGTCTCCTCCGTCCTCCCAGGCGCAGTCGCGAAGCTTTCCGACCTGGAGGCGAAAATGAAGGCCAAGGAAATCAAAGACGGGGAGTCTGAGGAAGAGGAGGATGATGATGATGAGGATCTCCCGCCGGAAAAGGTGATCCCGAATTTTCATAATATGACGAAGCGACAGCAGCAGAAGGCGCTCGCGGAACGGAACGCGTTGATGGCCGCGTCTAGAGCTGATGTTGCTACGCCTGGACCGGGACTGAGGGGCGCGACACCGGAAGTGTCGACTCCCGCGGCGCAGGTGAGGGAGAGGAGAGCGAGGGCGGAGAGGGAGGAGAGTCATGGGGGGAAGCATTCATTCCAGACTCCACACCGCGGGGGTGGACATCATGCGCAATCTACCCCGTCTCACTCTCACCCTCACCATCATCAACTCCAGCAGCAGCAAAACCAGCAAACACCAATCATCATCCCCCCTCCCCCGCCTCCCTCCACCACAACATCAAGAACCCTCCCAACCCCACCAACCCCCCAGCCTCCACAACCACCGCAATACCCCCCCCTCCCCCGCCGCCCCGACGCCCCTCCTGGCGCGGACTCCGCCCTCCTCATCCTCCGCTTCCATCCCGCCCGCTTCACCAAGTTCATCTCGACGCTAATTCAAACCTCCCGCTTCGCGCTCGAGAACCCCCCTCCTCCCGTCCTATCCTCCACCCCCGTCCCTGCTCCCACCACCCCCACGCCCTCCACACCCACCGCGACAAACGAGAAAACGGTCCCCTCCTGGCTCACGACCTCTCTCGCAACCCTCAACGCGTCCTACCCAGACGACAAATTCGAGGGCACGATGCGGCTGACGGCGACGGACCCGGCGACAGGGCAGGTGGTACCGCAGAATGCGGTGAATGATGGCAATCGGGAAAGGTTGAGGTTCAGGTGGTGTCCGAGGATTAGGTGTTCGGATTGCCCGGGAAAACTTTATACTCCTGGGCCGGGGGAGACGGTGGAGAATTTTGTGCTGCATTTGAAGAATAGAGGGCATAGGTGAGTTTGTGTGCTTTTCCTGGCGATTGTAATGTTTTCTCGGTAGTGCTGTTTTCTTGGTTGATTTTGGCGTGGGGGGAGGATATACTGGGGATAGCGGGAGTAAAGGCTAATCATGTGGGATGTATAGGGAGAAGGTCGCGCAGAGGAAGGCGAGGGAAGCTGGTGGTAGTGGTGCAGCGCCAGCGACACAGCAATCGTCACCGTCAGCGTTGGCTCAGCAGACTCAGCAGCAGGCGAATGGAAGCTGATTCTGCAGCTCACTGTGGATATATCTTTCTTATTGAGGTTAATATGGGAGTGGTGGTGGTGGGATAATAATGAAGATGATGAGGGGAGGATGATGGTGATGGTGATGGTTATGGTTATGAATGTGATTGTGATCACGAGGATTGGGGGCGATGAGAGGAAGGGTATGGGTGGTCTGGATCATCTGGATCATGTGTAAGATTGTGGCACGCAAGAGTACTGTAGGGAAGCTGGAGTGGGCGTGATACCTGAGTAGGAGCTGAGACATGAGAGATGGGATATCAGTGCACAACAATCCGTGGGTTTTTTTTGAACCTTTGAAGAGCCGTGGAGTCGTCAAGCTGGAGAAAAAAACTTGATGTCGAGTAGATTCTCTAGTTATGTACTCTACAATAGCATAATTCAAACCAAAACCCGGGGAGGGGGTGTTCAAATCGAAATTCAAAACTCAAATTCAAATTCACACACAGCTGCAACTCGGTCAACGTCGTTATTTCTGTAAGCGTGGCTTGGCAATCATATTCCCTGCAATAACTATCGCCAAGCCTTTACTGCATTCAGTAATGTGATCACATGATGCCCTGTGATTTGATCAGCAGGGTGTGATTGGTTGGTTGCAATCGATGTGAGTGATGGGCCGTGTGGAAGATTGCACGAAAGGAATGAAATTGCACGAGTGATGGGCGGAGACGCAACGTAATAGGGATGCGGAGGGGGAGTGCGGCGGCGAGACGAGAGATGGGAAACTGGAACACGCGGTGGTTATTGAATGGGAGGAAGATGAAGATGGAGAAAGATTGTTGGGCGCGTGCGGGTTCGAGGGGAGTCGAGTCGCTCCCTCCATCCGTCCACCATCTCCTTCTTCTTGCTCCTTCTCCTTCTTCTCCTCCAATAGCAACAACCCCACAACCCCCCAACAACAACAACCCCACAAACCCCCCCGTCACTGATATCGCCAACAACAAGCACCGCTCAATCCAACTATGCGTGTATTTGGAGAGCAACACACGCACTGTTGAGATTAGACTGTCTGATCTCCGCTGTCCCCTGTGTGTATCGTGCTGTGCGGGGTGGTGAGTGAGGTGTGTGGGTACTCTGACTCGTCTCTACCGTGCTTCCATCTGGTTTTCTGCCTCCCGCGCCTTCCTTCCCATCCTTCCTTCCTTCCTTCCAGCTAGCTGTCTCCGCCGTCGAGAAAGGTCGCCCGCCCGCCCGCGCCGCTGGAGGGAACTGAACTGTCGAGTGGTGCTCTCTCGCTTCCACCTCACTTTATCCATTCAGCATCCACCCAGGAAACGGCTTTATCGTCTATCTACTAGTATCATCGTCACCATCCAGCGTCATCATCATCACCATCAACATCATCATCATCGCCAGTGACTCCACGCAACACACACACACGACCGCTCTCCTTTTTTTGATGTAAGTTTTGTGGAAGCCCCTCTCTGCTCTGTCTGCTGCTCTTTACTCCCCCGAGCCCCCTCCCCCTCCCCCTCCAAAGTGTTGTTCTCATGTTTCTTGTTTCTTGTCTTGTTTCCTCGCTGTGGCGGTATTTGAGGATCCCGGAGGGGGGTGCGTAAGCATGGGCTATGCTACTCGGACTTGTTGTGCCATTTTGCGCAAGGCCCTAGTTGGTTAGTTGGCCGGACGCTCATGCTGGCCGTCTCCCTCGTCCTCCTACTCATCTCTCGCTCTTTTCTCCCATTCCCCCGTA
>ML220127.1:65232-99144 GCA_004786065.1 Ascodesmis nigricans
CCCCTCCCCCTTCCACCAGCGCCATCGCTCCAGAGCTGTTTGGTTTTCCTACTTGGGTTTGTACTACGTCTTGTCCATCATCTTTCGTCACGCACTGGCGGGCCCCAGGCTCTTCGGCTGTTGCGCTTCAGTGTGAGTGGTTCATTTGCAATCATCAATACTAACTGGTCGCGTCAGATCTGAATCAAGAGAAATCACTCACATCTCTTGCAACCATTCCCCCGACACACCTCCCCCCCGACACACCAGCCAGCGACACCAGCAAGCACCCACCCACACCTGCTGTCACCAGCATCATCCACCAGCACCGACACGCGCATCCGCATCCACCAGCACTCACCGCCCGACCACTCCCGTCCTTCCGCCTCCCCCTCCCCTCCACCCACCCCCCTCCCCCCTCCCTTCCTCTCACCCACTCCCTGGGCACTCCGATATGCCCGCCCAGACTGCTTCTTCAACACTCCCCACATCCTCAAAGTCGTCCCAGGGGCGCGCTCAGCGGAACTCGAGGCCGTCCACCCGTCGCTCCACCCCAGCAGCTACCGCACCCCCGGCCTCCTCCTCCTCCAAGTTCTCCTCTACCACCTCCTCCGGCGCGCCGCTACAATGGACAGAGCCGCCGCTGCCCGTCCCGCGCCCGTCCTACCAGGAATACAACCACACTCGAGAAGCTGATCGCGTCAGCGCCACCATCTCAATGCAGCCCATCGGCCAGCTGCCCAGTAAGGCGCTTCTGGACAAACTCACGAAACCGCCGAAAACGGACCACAAGGGGAAGAAGGGAAAGCCGGGTGCCGCAGGGTCAAAGGCAGCAAAGGAGAAACGGCTGTCTGCTATTTCTCCGGCCGCTTCAACGGCGACGGTGGCTTCTCCTGCGACAGAACCTCAGTCGCCCTCAGATGCCGTCTCCCTGCCGTCGGCGAGAACGTCAAAATCACCCGCTGCCCCAGCAGTGAGTCATGGAAATACGTCCCCGGCTCCAATACTGTTGCCGCCAATACCGCCGGCCTATAAAGTGCCGCCGGAAAAGCTGGCGCAGGCAAAGTTGCAGGCGGGGAAGGGCTCACCGGGCTTGTCACTGTCTCCTGGAGCTGTGTCGGCGTCTGGTTCAACGCCTGCTGCTTCTGCTACTCCAGACCAGTCGGGGACTACAACGCCTGGAAAGTCGACTTCACCTCAGAGCACGACTCCGATTCAGCAGGCTATGGCGCAGCTGTCACAGCTTCAGAGACCGTCTATTTCGACGCCGGTTCCGAGAGCTCCACCACCAAATGTATGGATCAATGGAAACACGCCATCCAGCAAGACGCCGCAGGGACGTCAGAGGTTGACGATGGTTGTGGAGGCCGCCATCAACCGTGCTCTTACAGTTGGGAATACGGATCTTGGAATGGCGGTCAGGAAGCTGTATGAAGAGTCCAAGTCGGACGAATCACTCGCCGACCTCCTGGACTGTGTCTTGGCGCAAAAGGCAAATCCAGACCAGATTGCGAGGTTCCAGAATTACGTGCGCACGGCGAGACAGTATCCGTCGATGCTTGAATCCAAGGAACCGTTTTTCGCGAGACTGGCTGCGCTGGAGAGGGAGAGAGCGGGGAAGGAGGGAGGAGTGCATGCGTCCAATGTTGGGGATCTTATTACTATGAGAGTTGATCCGGGGAAACTGTTTAAACCGGCGTCGTTTCACCAGTCTTCGTCTGCGTTTTCCCCGCCCGCGGTCAACGCGCAACTGCTACAACATAAACTTCAACAGCAACAGGAGACGGCAAGTAACGCGGCTACAACCACAGTAGCAGCAGCAGAGGAGTCTGAGTCTGGGTCGGATATGCTTTCAACCATCACAACAACGGGAGTAGATGCTGCCGATGATCACTCATCAAAAGCGCCACCCTCCACCGCCGCCCCAAGCCACGCCTCAACCCCGCAACCAGAAATGCCCCCCGAGAATCAGCATCTGCAGAAACAGCTGCTCCCCGCGTACGAGGAACTGAAGAAGGAGAGCTCGATTCGCGATCCCCCGCCCGCGGCTACGAGGACAGCGGGGAGGGGCAGGAAAAGAGCCAGGAGCCCTGCTGGTGTTGCCGCAGCAGCGGAATGTCGCCCGTCACAGCCGCAGCATACGCATGAGGAAATGGAGACGGTACAAGTCAACACTACCGAGACGAGTTGGCCCACTCCAGAACCAGTGGTCGATGAATCACCTGAACCGCCAAAGAAGAAATCGAAAACGTCGAAAACGAAGGTTGCGAGGTGAGTTTTTTTTTCCCCTTCTCCCCTGTGTGTGTGGCCGCGCTAGGCTGGATTGGGGTATGGGAGTGATGGATTGTGATGCACACGATGATCATGATGATGTGCATGGAACATCATGGACCATCATTTATGGAATGGAATGTTGGACACGTGGCTGACTATGAATGCGAAACAGCGCCGATACGAAGAAACCGAAGGCGACGCAGGATATCTTGCTTGATCCTGCTGACACGTCTTTTGTAACGGCGGGTGTCAGCCGGGAAGCAAACCGCCATTCGCGGTATGGGTCAGAGGGAATCTCTGTACGAATCTCTCTTCCGCTTCTTCTTGCCTTTCTTTTTGTTGCGTTCGATACGATGACAAGGACCCTTGAAGCTAACCCCTATGCCGCCCACCCAGGAAAACGACGACTTTTGTTCCGCGTGCTCCGGCTCCGGGCTGATTATCTGCTGCGAGCGCTGCCCGAAGTCATTCCACCTCACCTGCACCAACCCCCCACTCCAAGAAACCCCCTCTGGAGTATGGTTCTGCAATGAATGCCTCAAACGCGAAAAGCCGCCGAAACCAGCACCAAAAGGTCTATTCTGTGATTTGTTGAACAAGATTGAGCGACGAAATCCGGCGGCGTATCAGCTACCTGAGGGGATAAGGAATTACTATAAGGGCGTGTCGACGGGCAAGACGGGGCAGTATGTTGCCATCCCCGGGCATAATGTTAGGAAGGGTGGTGGATCGCATAAGTATTACACTCCCCTCTTCTTTTTCACACCCCTCCCTTGAGAGCCGGTGCTGACGATCATCACAGATATCAAAAACACAACCTCCAAACCTACACGCTCGAGAAACTCCGCGACGGCCAACCCGTGCAGCTCTGCTACCACTGCAACAAAACGACCCTCACCGAAACCGCCCAGATCATCGGCTGCGACTACTGTCCGCTGAAATGGCATGTCGATTGTATTTCACCTATGCCGATGGATCGGTTGGATCCGAACTATAGGTACAAGTGGAAGTGTCCGGCGCATGTGGATGAGTTGGTGGCGGAGAGGGAGCCAGTGAATGCGGTTGTGGTGGATACGCATTTGAGGAGAGGGCACAGGAATAATGGGTTGATCGAGGTGGAGAATGAGGCGGAGGGTGGGGGAGGCGGGGAGGGGGAGGGGGAGGGGGAGCAGCAGTTTGAGGAGTTGACGATGGATGGTGTGGTTTATAAGATTCCGGAGAGGGGGATTAAATTGGATTTTATTGATGCCGTGAAGAGGTGAGTTTTTCTGGGGTCGCTGAGTTCGGCAGGGGCTGATGAGAGACAATAGGATGCATGAAACGAAACGGAGGAAACTGGATAATGGCGGGAAAGAGAGGAGAGTGGAGGATGGGGTTGTGGTGGTGGAGAGAGAGGCGATATCGGCAGTCGAGGCGCTGGCGATGCTGAGGATGCGGGATCACGATTCCTTACCACCACCTCCACTACCACTGATATCACAACAAGTAACACCAGCACGAGAACCAGGAGGAGGAATGGTCGGAGCAGTGTTGTCGTTGTCCCCGCCGCCTGAGGGCACAAATCTTCCAAAACAACAGCAGGGAAGGAATACACACCCGACCACAACTAGGGAGACAATCGAACAACAAACACCACGCACGACTTCACCACATCTGCACCTGAGCCAGCACTCACCACCGTCACCACCACCATCGGAATGCCTGCCACCAGTGGCACCAAAATTGACACAACAACCGGATCAGCTACTGGCCGAGATGGTAACCCGCCTTCTGGAGTCCGCCCCGGTTGAAGTCCGTTCCTCCCTATCCTCCCTCTCGGCATCCTCAGCCTCTTCCTCCTCCCCGCCCACCGCTACCACAGCGCCAGCAACAGCGCCAGAAAACGAGCTCCGGTATCTGGAAACTCTCCAATCCGCGATCGCGGCCAGGATCGCGATCCTCGCGAGTGGACGCGAAGCGGAAACAAGCCCACGGTCGCAGATGGGGGGTGGGGAGGAAGGAACGAGAGAGGGTGAGGGGGGCGCTGGGAAGGGTTCTGGGGATAAAGGAGGGGCGGTGGCGCCGATGGCACCGATGATGGGGATGGTGGTCGGGAGAGGAGTGGGAGGAGAGGTAGGGGGCTCGGCGGGGATGGCACCTGTGGCGAGGATGATGGGGACTGGCACTGGGACGGGAGAGATGGGGGGAGCGGGGATGGGGAGTAGCAGACGGTGAGGAGAGGAGAGGAGAGGGGATGGGCATGTGTGTTATTAATAGTAGAGGAGGGCTGTGATATGGTTTCGGTGCTGGAAGATACGATTTTTTGTCTAATTTCGTGGTTTGGGGGGTGGTTTCTCGTAGGGCTTTTTTTTTTCGGGGATTTGCTGAGTTTTTATCGTTGCATCTTTTTTATCCTGTGGTTTGGTTTTGTTTACGTGCTTTTTTTTTCGGGGGTTTTATTTTCGGGGTTGTGGTTTCTATTTTTGATTTCTGAGGTTTTGTTATAGCTGCTAATAGTTATGGTTGCTGATGTTGCGTTTGCGATGGGTTGTGCTGGTTGTGCTGGTTTTGCTTGAGCTTGATCGGCCATGGCTTTTTATCTGGAGGGGATCTGGGGAGAAGAGGGATTGAATGGAATGGAATGTAAACTGGTGGGTTGGGTTGGGTTGGGTTAAGCAACACAGAGCAGGTATCATCATGGTCATCACTCGCCGACGTTATCGTCATGGTCATCGATCACATCCGGTTGTCATCGTCATAGCGTGATTCTGAACTTGTCACTCAGAACAAGTCGCCTGTTTCGGAATCCTTCAATTCAAACATAGACATCCCCACACTTTCATACAAATCAGAGAAGCCGGTCTTCTTTTGTATAAAGTGCCTGAAGCCGCGGTTTACTGGCTTTAAGTTGACGCTTTCGAGGAGAGTTTTTGATACTACGAACCTTCAGCCCTGCGGTTCTCCATCCTTCTCGGAATCGCCCTGGTGGTGATCTTGACGAGAATTGTGTCTGGAATGCCAATCTTTGGGAACCTGAAGAAGGATAAGAAACCGGCTACACAAGCCACACCGGACACACAGGCCACGGCGAACGGAAGGCCCCCAGCCCCCAACCTTTCTGGTGCGCCCAGTAAAGCTAAAGGACGGGTGTGGTCGAAGCTAATCGGGGTTCAACCAATTTCGAAGCGGAATAACCTTCCCCGACGCGATGGCACGAGAACAGGCCAATATTATCACCCGGGGAGAGTGTGTTGCGGGATAAAGCATGCGCGATATACCAAGCCCACCTGTTGAAGAACAAGATACTGGACAGGTCGAAGAAGAAGAAACCTGCCAAGGTCGTGCTCGATGGGTTTCCAGTAGCCTGACTGGGATACGGGAAAGATCACGTTCAGCAGGTAGAGCCGTAGTGGGTGGAGCGAAACACGTTGGCCAGGTTGTAACCCTCAAAGCCAAGAAGTCAGGAGAAAAACTCAGAGAGGGGTACGAAAAACTGACTGGATCCTCCAAGGCGCCCCCAGTGCCGCCAATTCCAGCTCACCATCAGCAACCCACACTTAAGCAACCAATACATCCACCGCCCGCCGCACCCGTCCAGGATGACGATGACGAGATAGCACCACTCCCGCGGATACCGAATAGACAGTCCAGACGCGGGTCATTGCCCCTGCCACAGCCAGGAGACAAGTAAGTGCCACTAGTACCGCCAATCTCGAGTAGGTATCTTCCAGGCGGAAACCAGCAGCAAAATTAGCGTACCGTTGCTGATGATAATGACATCAAGCCTCCAAAGAGCTCGAATATTCTTTTTTCTTGCTTTCCAATCTCATTTTCCCTTGACTTTTCCCTTGTTTTTTTGTATAGTCCAGCCACCATCTCACCATTACTTCTTTCTTTTCCATGTTTATCGAGTTGTCGTTTCATTGCTTTACTTTTCCGCGTCATTCATATTTCCCTCATCGACGATGACTCTCAGCTGGCTGTGTAGGTCTACAAGGATTTCATTAACGTTTCCTACTAGTTTTCGCCTTGTTTTTCACTCTCCTTGAATTAGTTATTTTCAATGAAATTGATTATAATTCTCCTTCTATTGTCCACTCATGCGCTGTGGGATATCTTGACTCATCTGGACGAAGCACAGATAAATGAAATTCACCCAACTTCTTTCCCCATCATGGCTCCCATCCTCAACATCTTCCGGCTCCTGTCATTGGCCTCACGTCTCTCTCCGCCAGGTTCGTGAACTCTTATCCACCTCGCTATGTGGGCGTAAGTCAACTTCGGAGTGGTTCAAGTCCACAAACTTTGCTAAAACATCAATCTTGCAAGCCGACGCTCTCCCATTATTGACCCTATCCCATTCAGTACAATCCAGTAGGCCTGGCCCCATTGCTGAGCCTCGGCGATGTCAACCCGCTGGTTTCAATTTGGTATGACGTCGGAAATCATGCTCGATTTCCCGCTTGACGCCTGACGTTTCAGTTTATGCTGGTACATTTCCGACTCATTGCAGAGATTCTACTCTTTGTAGAGTCGGTTTGCCAGCGGAGGCATCGGTCTGGGGATCGTAGTGGTAGACGAATGCGAATGCAAGGGCGGAGGTAAAGGCGGAGTTTCGGGCGGGTCGGAATTGATGGCCCCTAGGGTCATTGGTGGAGTTTTATGATACGCAGCCGGAAATGGAGATTGAGATCGTGGGTTTTGCGGTAGACCTGGAGGAACACCTGGAGCCTGGGAAGTGGTGAAGTTGTGAGGTAGCGGTTGCAGGCAGAGGTCAGCGCGACTGGGATTCGTTGCTCTCGGCTGGGGGTGATGTAGGGAAACAGGACGTTAAAGACAGGACTGAGGTCGTGAGGGTCTTGACGTGAGGGTGGGGTTGAAAATGGAGGTTGTGGAATTGGCGACGAGCATCATCGTGGTCACCTTCATGATCCATCACCCATTACCGAGTGACCACCCATGCCCTCAAACGCTGTGTTTTGTGCGATTCGGCATTCGATCCACGCCTTAAGCCTTATCCCCCCGCCTTGCTAAGAATACCCCGTCTCACATCTGCAACAGTTAACCTCCAGATCATCATAATGACCTCTATTACATGAGACTCTGGCTATCTCCGCGCTTCAAGTTGTACGCTCTTCAGGGTCGTCCTTCGGGCGTCGTATCAGGCTCAGGCGTCGTCTCAGGCTCCGACATTGCAAACTCCTGCCATTGAGGGTGTGTGGATGCTGGTAGGATGATAAGGGGGTAGTGGATTGATGGGGAAATGACAACCTAGAGGTTGTTCAAGCAACTTATGCTGTGTTTTGCGATGATCATCGACATGGGAGAGGGGGCTTGAAACAGCTTTGATACGGCGGGAGTGTGAAGGATATCGAGGAATAGAGAGTCATAGCGGTGACGTGCTCATGGACGTATCCAATGCGGAAGGTTTCAGACTGCGGTCTCCATGATAGAGAGAGACATGACAAGCTGGTGATTCAGGTTCAGACATTCTGTGACGACTCGACTTGCAGTTTTTTTCCGATGATCACCATGATGACAGCGTGTGGCATGGTAGGATGGCTTTGATACACGGAAAATGGGAGTAACATGAGGGGGCTTATGTTTATGCTGACGTACTGACTCGATGGAATTATCCAACACGTAAGGTTTCAGAATTACGTTCCATCGTACATACTCCATGGCCTGCAGGTAAATGCGTGAATCTAAGCTGGATAATGAGTTTGTGGAGGCGAGTTGCTGACGTAGAAATAAAGAAGCATGAGGAGGAGAGGGGGGAAGTGTTTGAGGCCTAGCAGATCTTCATGAACGCCTGAACTGATAAGTCGGTGATGTGTGGGAATTAATTAGCATTGTGACCAATGTTTGAGGTTAGGCGTGAACTCTGACTCACGGAGTACACATACAAGACCGTGCGATCGGATTCAAACTCGCGGAAACGAGGCGTTGATGCTATGGATAATTCGAGGGTGAAGATAATGGAATTTGGAGAGGATCAAAGGCATGAGGGAGTGTGTGCGTCAAGGGGCTCATGGACGAGCGGATAAGCCGATAGAGTGAGTTGCAGGATGTTGGGGAAAAGAGTAGAGCTGAAGGTTTATGGCATGGAGGACGAGGAGAGCATTTGGTATGCTAGATGAAGCGGAGAACAATGCCTGTGATGAAATGAAGGGGCGTATGAGGGTATAAAAAGCTGAGAAGATCCATGGAGATAATCATCATCCCACCTCACCACGCATCTTCACACAGACACAGACATTCAAACAGGCGTCTTTCAGAGCCTTCTTACTTCACACACATACACAGACATACACTCAAACAACCACAGAGAAGTTGAAGCTGGTCTTCTTTCGGATATTTACTTCGCACACTCAAAAATAAACATAATCACGAAACAATAGAGAAGCCGGTATTCTTTCGTAGTTCAAGTGTTTGACTCCAGTTCTTGAAGTTTTAAGTTATTTACTACCTACTATCATCATCACCATGCGATTTTCTCTCCTCCTCGGCATCGCCCTCGCAGTCAGCTTGTCGTACACGGTCTCCGGTGCACCACTTCCCAGTGGCCAACCCCCAGGGAAGTCTGGGCCTGACAGCCTGGATGCGATCTTTGCTGCGGAAAGTACAGCGAATCCCACAACAACTACGGCATCGAGAGGCTCCAAAACCCATTCGACGATCCTGAAGAACAGTGGAATTAATCCTGCGGATGCTCAGGGAGGTATCATCGAATCAAAAACTTTCGACAGATCCAGCATGCGTATTGATCCGGGTACAACTGCGGCGACGACGGATAGCCGTGGTCGCGATCAACAAAGTACATCAGGTGCGGGACAACCGAAGCCCAGGTCGAGATCGAGAGCTCGACAGACACTTGATGCAGCTGGAGCCACCGCAAGGGCTACGGCTTTAAAAACCAAGAAGTCGTTTGAAAATTTTGCGGGCAGGTTCAGAGAGCCGAATGTTGAATTTGATATGTTAACTCCCCCGCAGGCGGGTCAAAGCGGTGGCTCCAGTGATATACCGCCTGTGCCAACGGCCCAGAACAAGAAAAAGAACCGGGGAGCAGCCGTAGTTGGGGATCCGAACACCTTATACTATCCGCCGTCTGACCGTGATTCTACCGGGTCAAAATAAACGGGCCACAGGCATGAGAAAACTTAAATCAGTTCCCAAGATTCGATCACAGCAATATCAATAATAAAAGTTCACGAGTCAAAGCGGCGGGGAAAACTAGTTAGCCGTTCTTTATTTTATTTTCCATTTCTTATTCCGAGAATGACAACATCGCAACATTGAGTTTTCCTACTTTTACATCGCTTTCCTAGCTTTAGATCCCGCTTTTCATTTGTATGCGGTCGTTCGTTCCTTTCCTTGTTTCTGACGCCTTCTCCACATACTGTTCTCTCGTGATTTTCACTTCGCATCTTCTCTCTCGAGTGTGCCTCTTTCTCCGTCTTTTTCTCCTTCTCCACCTCCTTCTCCGTCTCCTTATTTTTCATTCTACCTTAGATGTCTTCCTTATCTATCTCATACTTCGTACCTTCTTTATTAGCATCTGAACTTCCTGTTCCGTCATGTTTCTCATGTTTCGTAGAGTTACCAGTTCATCACTTTGGTTTCGAGTTTCCGAGTCAGTTACATTTCCTTTCACAACGAAGACAAGCAATGGGTTTCTAATGTCTCCGCAATCATTTCATACTCATTTTTTTTAGCAGATTTTCTTGCGTTTTAACTCTCCTTAGATCGGTTCTTTGAATATATCCTTTTAACTGTATTTCGGGTTTCCGATTATGCGAGTGAGACCACGTGATGTCGCCCGTTCCGTCTCCAAGAACAACTCCGTCCCATCGAACACAATCCAATATTCACCAACCACCATTGACCCCAGCAGCCCCAGACCAAATACGCTACCTCCATTAGCCTTACCACTCTTGATCCTAGGCCCCATTCAGCACGATACCGTTTCCCCCGCCGTATAAACCGCCCATTTGCTACATTACCCGCATGCGTACATATATTCCTTGCAAATTGCACCATTAACTTGATGAGGACACTTGGCCAAGTGGGCACGATATTCGTCACCGCGGCTGTCGCAGTACGATAGGCCAGGATGGGATATTATATACGGATGGCGCACGCTGCGTTTGTTTCAGACTCCTAGCGCGTCTGCAGTTTCAAGCTACGTTATCTTTTTTTTGAGGTGTTTCTCGTGTCGATTAACGCGTGGGGCCATTGAGAATTGACACTGCACTCACTGGATACTCACTCCGAGTCGACAACATGATCACGGCCTGCACACGCCAAGTTTCCACTATTTCAGTGGAATAGATGTGCAAATCCAGCGGGATGTACTGTACTGTTGGTTGCCTTCATCTACAGTCTTAATGATCAGTATAAAGCACAGCATAGCTCGTGTATTTCACATTCTACATTGTAACAACAACACCGAGTGACCAGTGAGGCACCCATCTCCGAATCCAGTCCCTTCTGTCGTATATATCTCGAACCCGCCCTGAGATACTAAATATAATGCTCCTCCTTCCTACTACCCGCAAAGAAATAAGAACCGGACGCCAACACATGATCCCACTATAAACCTTTCCAGCCGGTAGCTTTACTAGTAAATAGTTACTCCTGAATTCGCGCTCGCACTCCCGAGTCCCGACACTACGGTGCTCTACACCACTGAACGCAGCCTGAGCTCCCTCCAAATCCAACATCAACGTTGCCATAAAACCACACCCCGCTGGTTATGCTATCTGCTTTCCCCGCTACTGGAGAGAAAAAAAGGGTGCTGGGGGGGATGGGTACATAAACCTCGGAAACGCGAAGGAGATTGAGATTCAGCAGCAGAACTCTAACTCACTCATGCAACTTCACAAGACCTCACTCCGCATATCAAGATTTCCAAGAAGCCGGTCTTCCGTCTTCGATTCCATCCAGCGCCGACTCCAAAATCCCCAGTCCAGAAGCCGTTCTTCTCGTATCTCCTCTTCTCTTCGATTCCATCTCTGATTTCTTTCTTTCCTCTCGGGTTCTCACCAATCCTCTACCTCGCTGCAGTTTTCACAAACCAAGCCAGCACCTCCACCAGCACGAACCTTGATCCTCGTACCCCCTTCCCCCCGCCGCCTCCGGGCTACGAGAATAAAGCATTCAGTGCTACCGCTGATGCTGAACGAGCTGGCGGCGACTCAGGTCGTGGGTGATTGGGCTCACACATGTTGGAAAAGGCGAGGGCGGTCGGGAGATCGTTGTCGTGAGGCTTCACGATGTCGAAGGATAATCTTCGGATGATGGTTGCAGGAGGATGAGGGGGGGGGGGAGAAGAGTCGTGAGGGTGATTATATTCCGCCCGCGCCGCCTGTACCGGCTGTTCCTACGACGGCGTACTTTTATCCCAGGCCGCCGCAGTATAATCCGGCTTTGAAGACTGAGAGGGAGCAAACCCCGAGCAGCAGCATGACTCCGACTCTAGCTATGAGAGCTTCCGGACGTGGAAATGATAACGCCGTCCCATCCTCCTCCGGGTCCTCTGCCTCGCAAGCTCTCAGCAGCTCCACCTCCACCTCCAGCCGCCACTTCGTCAAGCCTGCAACTAGAGCAGCCATCCACACGGCCAGCCCAATCTCCCAGAGGATTACCGCTTCTACCGACTGGCAAGACGTGGGATCCGCGGAGTCGGGTGAGCTCTATCGATAATTCACCTTCTTCTTCTTCTTCTCCTTCTTCTGCAGCGGCCACCAATACCATGACCCGGAGCACCATCCCACCAGCACCTTCGAGTTCCAAAACTGGCAAGTAACTCCCGACACCACCTCCCACTGGACTCGGAGGCGGTCAGTAAATCACGAAGTAAAAATAAACCTCAAGTGAGTCCGAGAGTCTTTTACTCTCTTAGTCGTTTCCAGTTTCCCCGCTTTCTCACTTCCCCTTCACCCCCACCACTGGATGGGGATATCTACACGGTGGCTTGCCCTTTAGTTGTAGCCCCGCTTGCCAACACGGCGGCTGGAACCGCCAACGACAGCGCCAGTGAGAACGGGGGGCACTTTTGTTGCTGAGTCCTAGATGGACAGCCTTGACGATGGTTGTAATGTTCTGGTGGAGTTGATTCAAACTGTATTTGGAGTAAAAAGGGTGGCGAAACAACAGAGGACCCCATCGGAACCAAGTCGATTGTAGTAGTAGTAGCAGCAACAGATGCAATAGGAGTAGCCGGAATTGTTGGCTTAATGATGTGTGGTGTGCTCCGCTGAGGTCTTGGACTTGCGGTTGATGAAGGACGGGGCGTTGAGGATAGAGGATGTGGTTGTGCGGAGGTGGGATTTCGCAGTCAGGGGAAATCTGTGGTGGAGTTGGAGAGTCGGAGCGGAGAATTCGGGGTCTAGTCACTCGTCCATGATCGGGAAGGTTCCGCTTCATCCGCCTCTTGTTATCATGGAACAATGATTATAATTATTACTATCTATTGTTACCTGAGATACTCATAAAGTGGCATCAGACTCTGAGCTCGAAAGCAATGTTGGACTCCCAATCACTCCATCACCTTCTTCACCACCTCCACCAACTCTTTCGTGGTGGCCCGATACCCTGCATCCACCACCAAAGCCCTATCAATCACCTCTTCTAGCACCTTCCCAAACCCCTCCCCCATCTCCTTAATCAACCCCAACATCTCCCAATACTCCCCGCTATCGTCACCCTCCACAACAAACCTCTCATTACACCCCTCCTCCACGGTCGTCCAGTCACTCAACATCCCCAACACCGACTGCAACACCAATTACCACTTCTTCGTCCGCTCCACAGTCATTTGTAGCAGTGCGCCTGTCCACGGCCCACCCAATTCCACGTCGTCCCGTGTGAGTGCACTTCATCGCTCCCTCGTGAAGAGAAAGTAAAGCACACATCCCGAAGCCCATACATCAGCCGCGAGAGTGACTGGCAGGTCTGCCCGCGGAGTTTTACCAGTATAACGTCGTCGTTGCCTTGGATAATGGAGGATGCGATTATAGAGGATCTCAGTGGCAGCAAACAATTCCGGGGTCCGAGGCTCCCATGTCGGTGGCTACGTATCATGCGTAAAAGACTCGCTGAAATCAAAAACACGACATTTGGGCGGCCCTAAAGCGTAGTACGTACACAGAGACCTCAGCCGCTCCCTTTTTGGCGGGAGGACTATGTAGGGGGGCTCATGAAGGCCTGGAGGAGGAGGTTGGGGCATGCCGTAGGACATAACATCATACCCCAATCGGTATTGGGGTGGATGGGCTAGGATCATTTGGAGTTGCTCGGAGCTTATGTAGTCGATGTGGTCGATGTTTGGGAATGAGACGGCAATGTTGCTGGGATGGAGATCTGAGATTAAATTTTTTTTATTAGTTAAAAGATCGAGGGCTTGAAATGCAACATACTGCCATGTGTGATCCTGAGACTGTGGAGATACCGCAGCCCGTTCGTGAGCTGACGGATCCAGTTGAATTTTATCGCTGCTGGTATGGCGTTTAGTAGATCCTCCTTCTTCAATGCTTCAAGCGCAGGCTCCACAAGCTCGAGAAAATGAACAATATATGTGCCGTTGAGGCAATCAATGAGAACTCGTCCAACACACCTACAAGCACTCTCGCGCTGGTGTTTTTCATCTCCGAGTCATCACTTGTCGCCCTTTTCCCAGACCCAAAAACCCACTCCCGGAGGCCCGTAAAATATCCAGAAGAGCTGGATCCTCTGGCGCATTACCGCCCGCCCCGAAGCCAACGGATAACAGCAGCGTTAATCGCCCCCTTCTCCGCATCTGCCGAAAAAATCTTCACCGCGACATATCGCGGCGCATTGTTCTCCCGGAAACATAAATTCTCCGCAAGCCACACCGTGGCAAACGTGGTGTGCCCTAGTTTATAGAGAATGCGGTGGCGATTGTGGAGAGTGTCGTGCAGGGAAACCGGATGGAGACCGCCCGGTTTGTAGCGAGCGGTGCACTCGAAGGGCTGTGTGTACCATTCGCTGTAAATGAGGACTTCAATGGTAGGGCCGAGCATAGTGGTAATGGTGGAGTTTGAGGGCCAGGGAGAAAGAAGAGAGAGGGAGGGAGGGGAGGAAGAAGAGTAGAGGTGGGAAATAGTGGCCAGAATGGTGGAAGCTAGGAAGGGCTGCGCGCTTCGCATGCTACGCCACGTGTCGCTGGGGGAAATGTAAGATGGCAACGCTTTGATCGTGAAATAACTCCTCCTTATGGCCATAGTATCATCGATCAACATTCTCAAGGAGTGCAACATAAAAGTTACTATCTGAGTCGAGTGATTTTGCATGGTCGTGTCTCAGATTTGTCCCGTCCTCCTCCGCTCTCCCCACTATTCTACGGCACGACACGGCACCTCAACTCAAAAAATTACCGTACTCTACCCACCCATCCGACAGTCATGCCCCCATATATCTCAATAACTCCGGAACTCATCCCAATTGCCGGTTGTAGATGCATGCACCCTCCCACATCCAACTGATTTCCACAAGTTGCGCTCTACAACCGCCATCACCATGTCCACTACTCTCCGCAACTACGCAACCCCCTTCGATACAGAAGTTTTACGTCCCTGCACCTTTGTCTACGCTGTGGACAATGGCGTTGAGAATCTCATGGAAGGTCACCCGACTAGCCAAAACTTGTCCATGGTCTGCGGGACTTGGATACCAGCAAGCTGAAGGGCGGCTGAGCAAATGGAGTTCTCTGAATGTAGGCATGTAGCATTTTATATGTAAGTCGATAGTGTAACAAACTCCAAATCTGGTCAACTGTTGGTTATCTACTCGTCGAGTGATTATATTGTAGGCGGTGACAACTTGAAGCATAGGAAAATCAGCTACATCTTTACCTTCCTGGCTGGCCGCCATCTGCCATGACACTCATGTGAGCTTCACATGAGGCCATTTGTCTTCATGAGCCACATATTGCTGGGAGTGCGAGCTAAGCCTTCTAATTTTTCCAGCACTGATGGCCATGGTGTCTCTTTGGATCAACTTTGAGCATCGTCGATTTTATAAGTATCAAGAATTGAAAGATTTCACATGACAGTTCTGACGTTGATGAGAGTCATAGTGGCCACCAATCTTACATGAGACTTCTATGTTTGAGATTCTTATTACGCTAAGCTCTCACATAAGATCCACTTGACACCCGAAGAGGGTATAATTCTTAAAATCATAATTGATATTATTTTATTTACAAGACTTGTGTTATTCTAAAAATCTTGTGGTTCCGCGACGTGTACTAGTACTTCAGCAAAAGAGGAAACGGGGTAGCAGGGATAGTCGCAGGCCCGCAACGTAGATGTGTGCCTTGCCTATATGAACTCATAGTCAGCGGAGCAAAGCCAGCAAGTGGCCACGGATAACTTACTTACCAGTGAAGATGATTGTAGCGGGCGATGAAGGTAGCGGTTCCACTGGACCTTGAGGTAGTGGTGAAAATGCAGGTAACAGTGAAGGAGGTAGCGGATGATGGATGTAGCGGAAGATGGAGATGGTGGTGGATCTTGAGGCAGTGGGAAATGGGATAGGGGATCCGGTGATTCACAACACTCATTTGAGTGTTGAAGAGAGGCAATATCCCCTATGGGCTTTGAGAGTCCTGAGTGGACATGTGCATTCTTGCTACATGAGGCTTTACAACATTCAGAACATCCTACAGTGCCTAATCACCATGAACACCACAAGAAACCGGCTATTATAATGATCAAGTGATGTTCATATCCTCCTGACTACCATATCACTCTCACAAATCCTCGGCGGGGCGCCAGGAAGGTACGATCGAACATTATACAAGAGCATCAACTGGAGACCAATGTTCAGGTCACTTCTCAGCTCCTGTCTCCCCATTCCTCTTCTTCGCCACCGCACTTGACTCCGACAAAAAAAATTTTCCCCTCGTTTCCCGGTCTCAATCACAAATTCCTGATGTCGATAAGCCAACAACGTTTCCCACTATCAACCACGCAGCAAACATCTCCATTGCACTCCACACGGAACAAATATTGCGCGATCCGCGCATACCATGTTCAGTTATGATCTCAATAGTGATCGGCATCTGGCATCATGATCTCGCCATCCAATATCCACAATCCCGATTTCTCCCTTCTTGAGATCTCGGCCGTGACCTCCATCTCATCCCCACCGCATAGGGTACCATGCGAGGTCACCGAATGTAAACTCAGCGCATCATCACCGAGCTCCTCAACAAAAAACCCCCATCATTCCACTCGCTCGCCATGTCACTCGCTCAACAACTCTAAGCAAATCATCATTCTTCATCTCACGTCCTCGCCATCAGCTTTCGCAGCCTTGCATGCCTAAAGGCGCTGCATGATCCAACAATCCGAGTCCCAGTGTCGGCCCGGCCGCGGCACACCTCCTCCACATACGCCGGCCGGCAGAAACGCATGCAGAAATCATAATCATTATCATTATCATCTCCCACGACTCGATATTGATATTTAGTCGTCATATCATCTCGCCATGAAACTTCGAATCCACCCGCTACATTACATACATACATGGTACGACCCCAAACCCCCGTATTTTGACGCCTGAAAAAAATCCGTTTGCACCGGTTCGAGCACTGTTCCCCCCGCTGTCGCCGCCACCGCGTGTACGGTGGAGGAACCGCAGGTATGTACTCTAGATAAGACTCGATGTCACGTCTTCTCCTTACTCTACCGTATGCAACATGTAAGGCTGTTATCTGCCTTCTTTCTCTCCCAAGCTCTCTCCCAAGTACCATCACTAGAGCAAGGTGCATGATCACTATACATCATTGAAGTAGTAGCAACACCATCATCATCATCACCGGTATGGAGGATGTAGAAGGCCCGGCGAGACCCCGACCTCATTCATGCTAGGGTAATGAAGCCGCGACAGAATATCGGCACCCCTCCCCTCCCAAGCAGGTGCTGGATATCGTGGTTCCAATCATAACCATGCATTCGCATTTGCTGGAGAGGGTCTGATGCAGCTGCCTGGTGATGTTGTTGAAGACGATGAGTGGTGGTGCAGATTGGATTTGGGTGGCGAGGATTCGGGGGTGCGGTGATGATGATGACGACAAGCAGAGCTGAAGGGCTCTTGGAATTCGTCATCAAAGGTGTCTGTGCGTTGCGGGGAAAGAAAGTTTTTTTTTTTTGTTCTCGTTAACGAGCACGGGCCATGATGATGATGATGAATGTGGGGTTGAGGTTGGGGATGGTTAGGGCTGAGGGTGCGCCCCGCTGCACACCAAAGCTGAAGGAGTTAGTTCTAGAAGTCTAGGAGAGCTTGTTACAGTGTTAGCAAGAGAGGTTGGATGAAGAGCTGGATGGGAATGTGACAAGTGAGAAAGGAACCACGATGGGGAGGTCGGACAACGATGAGGCCAAATTGTGGGTGTAGGAGTTCAGAAGTATCCAAAAACTATCATGATGATCGCCAAAGTAAGAATGAATGAAATAGAATCAAGCCCATGATGCATATCTTCAATCTCGATTGATGGTGTTCCTTTCAGATCCAGCCCCCATGGCAAGCTGTCCAGTATCGCTCTTCGTGACGCCAGATGCACGGGAAATGTACAATCTTCTCAGGTTCAAATCCTCGCCCGAGCTGCCGTGATTGTATAGAAACGACTTCTCCAATCGGTACTTGTCAAATTACCACTCGCTCTCGCCGTGGCCGGAGAAACATTATTACCGAACGCGAGGTACAATGTGTTGTACAACACACCAATTGCCAAATCCATCCCAATCACGTTTTCTCAATCCCGAAGACCTGTCACTCAGGTTTGAGCATCAGGGACCGTAAACAGATCGTCATTCTGCAGGAAAGGAGGGGTTTCGAGCATCATCCGTGGTAGGCTGGCAAACAATCAACACGTCAAACATCAAACACGCAGCAGAGAAAGCAGGAGATTGAACAGGGATTTGAGTATCGAGAAACCGGGTGTGGTGGCGAGACTCGAGATGGGTGAAAAAAGAAAGAGATAAACTTTACGAATCCCAACCTGATGGGCATATTTGTACATATTCTAATTGCGGTGCTGAGGTGCTATGCATAAAGCGATCCAGCTGTCTAGCCGCTCTCTTGGTCCCTATACCAAATATGTCACTTTTCTACCTATCGCATTTGCGAAAGAAAACATGACATGTCAACAACAAATAACGTCTCTCTTTACCCCTCTTGAGCACACCACTCGCCCCCTTGTTCTAGCCTCTCTTTTCCGTCAGATACCACAGGTCACAACTCAGGCGTTCATGTCCTGACCATCCTGATTGCTGAGTTCTCCCTGTGAATCCAACCGTTTCAATGGCCCCGAGTGATACGAGTGACGAATCATGTTGATGATTATGGGATGGGCAGATGCCAATTGATGCAGATTCCGCGAAGCTGATGGTGAACACGCACGTTAGCGTCTGCTGACCATGCTCATTGAACACGTCGATAAGAAGTTTTTTTTTGCCCACCCGCAATTACCCCGCAATCAAGGCTCGCCCGTCGGCCTTGCTGGGCTTGGAGAATGGCCGACCGATGCTTCGAAAAACTTGATACATGTGGTTTATAGCTCCACAGACTAGTACTCGCGTGGATATTGATGGTGGAGATGGTGAGTTCGGAACGGCGCGCGGGTGCAGTAGTTTCCTGGGTGGAGAAGAAACAACTGTTCCAATTAATTGATGGTGCATTAGGTAGATGTGCGCAACGGCAGATATAGCAAAAAGTACCCAATCCCAGCTCTTCGGTCTCTCCAGCAATAGTAACGTCCTGTGCTAAAGCTATCTGTAACGTAAAGATGCTACAGGAACTTGATGAGCACCGAATAACGTTTCAACCTGTAGGCAGAACAAGTGGCATCCTGCAGTCTCAGAGGCGTGCAGTAGTTTGCGGTAACTTTGGCTAGAAGTCAGTGGTCCGGGAGCTAGACTTTGCGGACTTGCTGGGTCTTCAGATATGATGTCCGATATGCGGTACACGTACATACTTTATCAAGGTCACCGTTGGGATTTATACGAGGCTGGGATTGTTCAACTCTCTGATGTGCGTAGCGCTTGAAGATATGAAGGTCAAGCCTTGTAATCACACTCTTAAACTTGTCGTCAGAGTTCAGGCTACGAATAGCTTCACATGATCTCATTCGCATCACAGTTCACCTCATGATTGACGAATCAATCACAAATTCTCTAATCACGTCAGCAACAAAGAAGTTTTGAGTTTTTATTTCACTACTTTAAGGTTTCCTACACTTAACAACAACGGATATGTGCAGATGTCGCCACAAACACACGATGCTATTCTCCGCCGACCTCCTCCGACATCTTCTCATTACTTTCCGTATCTCCTTGCATTGTGCGGAATTCAAGTCCGTGACCCCTCAGTCTCAGTATCTCCAAGGTAATCAACTACTCCATCGGGTATCAGCGCCTTGCCAGCTACAACATTCCACAGTGCCACTCGGCTTCTTACTTTTTCTGTCACACGATATCCGGGCAGCTGCGTGAGTTCTGGCAAAAAGAATGGCAAGATCTCTGGTAAGCTTCACAAAGTTTCTCTGACGCCTATCCTATCGCCTTACTCATTGGAATCTTTCCCATGTGCAAACGGTTTCACAATCATAAGATCTGAGCTTCCATGTGCCGGTTCCTAGATGCCATACGTCGCGTGCCTAATTCCCCGAAACTCATTCTTCCCACTGGTGAATTGGGAAGCTCGGAGAAGGTCTGCTCGCTCGGAAAGCGTGAATAAGGCTGGCACAAACGCGTGTATGATACGAGTTGTTGTGTGAAGATACGTAAGTGAATTCTATGGCCTTGGTTGAGCGTTCTCCACGTTGTCATGTTACCGCTGTTATTCGCAAAGTAGAGTTTGTGCTCGGCTGTCACGGTTCCGAGGTGTGTCAACATGTCCTCCAGGACGTCATGTACCCCGGATTCGGTTTGTTGAGATCCCCACGAATCGCTGGACGAATCGCAAACCCACCGAAAGTCTTCAGCCCCATGCCCCCAACTCCATACCACCGAGTAATCACCCCAGAACCATTGTGAATCGTCGTCATTGTGCGCAATTTGAAGTCGTGAACTGCCGCACAAGGGTTCCTGCTGGTGCTCGGGCCCAGCACTCGCATCCATCGTGATCAGAGCTCTGGCATATCAGGAGGACACAGCAACGACATGGTGATGTTCGCAAAGTTCGATGACGACATAGCAATGGGATTCGGAGTGCATAGTGCAGAGTGCAGAGAGTCCACCGCCGGCATGCAAAAAGGAAGGCGTATAGATACCATCGTGAGATTGGTCTAAACCACCAGACGGACTTCTTATCCGTCTTGTTGGAGCGGTTTCATAGTTCCAAGACACGGATGGACGCCGAAATTTCAACCGCCGAATCGTGCATGTTTATGGTGCTCTACGCCTCTACCCCATCGAGTGTCGTTGACGGGTTGCTGGTGATCGGAAACACTGGGGTTTGGATCGGTGCGTAGCTGGGTCGCAAAAACGGATACGAGCGGATTGGGACCTATTCAACAGGTCGCGAGGCGTGAAGATAGGTCGATATATCGTTCTTCTGGCGTGTAGTGGTCTGAGGGCGGAAGAAAATGCTGTGTGCTGTCAGTGAAATCGAACATTCCATTGTGCTGGTTGTTCTGAATCAGATGAGTTTGAAAACCTGGGTACAGCATTTGTGTACCTGGCCAAATTGCTGATCGCTGCGGCAACCGCCATAAGGCCACGAGCACGGGAAAACGCGTTCTCAGCCTCAGATGTTGCGAAAAAAAAACTTGGATGTGGGTGGTGGATGCGGATTGTCCAATCAGTGTCCGCGGACGCACCAAGTGCCCTTCCAGGTCACCACCATTCCACATTCTCTTTCAAATTTCGGTTGTTGTTGTTGGGGATACCCCCATCCCTTCGCCTCCTTGGTTTCCTCTCCGAATTGCCTTGTTGCTGCTGTGGGGTTCGGCCCGTGTTCCTCGTCCCGTCTTTGGTGATTGCTTCATCTCCGGCGACTATTCCGTACCATCATTCAAATTCTTCAGCGCGTCTCGGGACGTCTGAATTCGGCCATCCCATCCGGCTTATCGGGCATCGTCTCGGTAAGCTCTGAACCCCAGTCGAAAGATGCATTTCATCCTGGCCCCTGTCGTCTGCCGTGCACAGATACTGGTAAAACACCAACTGCCATGGAAGGAGAGCATGGTGGAGGTGGGGTACAGGAGTGGCGGAGTTCCCAAGTTGAGCCACAGCAGAAACCACATCCAAATTGAACCGCGAAAATACGTAACACCGTCGCCTCTTCAAACTACACCGTGGCATGATGAGTATTCGAGTTAATCATAACGACGGTGTTCACCTACGTCCGAGAACCCTTGGCTTCGTGGGTGGCCGAAAAGCGCGTTATCGGACACGACGTGAACGGACCTGTCCGACGCTGATATCGCGATAAACGATGACTGATATAACTCCAGTTTCAGCGGCGAGGTCGTGTGGTAGTACTACGAGGCGTCTCCGAGGAGAAGATCTTCAGTCAGATACTGCATCTCGTGTGAGTTAGCGAACTATATGCGTTCAGCGTTGGAAGGTCTTCATCTGGATAAAAGACCTTACCTCCTGCTCCGACATGATGAATATGTGTTGGTAACCGCGGGCGACCACATTATGTGCTCAAGACAGAAGGTTGAAAGCGGTGGCTTCTCCTTTCCAAGAAAATTGGAGGGAATACTGCTGAATATAGAGGTTGGACAATCATCTCCATCATCAATCTGCAGCCGTCACACGCAACTCGGGATTTCTCCTTCTCCACGTACATACCCCACAAACGCACCTTCATGTATGTTCAATTGGACAAGAGGAATATCTCCAGAGTGCAGATCCTGTGGAAATGATAGGTGGGGATGTGATGGTTGTTGAAGTTCTGCTTAGCGTGCGGATGCACAAACACTCCATCCATCGCTCCCCGCAAATCATCAACACACTAACTCGCAAAGTTATGTTGAAACCAGTTGGAACATGATAGTTTAGTTAATTTAAGTACCATCCCCGATCTCGTTGGTGATCTGGTCGATTCACCACCACAACACCACGCTGATCCCTTCTTTGTTATCATCGTATCTACACCCCCTCACACCATCAATCACTCAACCATCTATTCTTACCTTGCAGATTACCCCTCAAACCTCATCCATCACCTCATCTCTCCCGCTTAACCGTCATTCATGAAGTGCATCCATTAACCCCGAACCATATGCATTCATTGCATCGTAACATTCCTCATGCCCCTATACCTCGTATCACCAGCCTGAATTCATCTCTTCCTTCTTCACCGGCCTGATATTTCGGTTTTCCCGTCGCTAACTCCAACTCCAACGCAACCACGGCGTTTATGTATATGTAGACACAGATGCACAGCATGAAGATTCGGATGTCAAATTCCGCACAACGCCACCCACCCGCCACAACTGGGATTTCCCTCCCCAGACGCCCAAGACACAAGGGCTGGCAACAAGGCTCCACAAGGCATGAGGCCGATATTGTAGAGTACACAAGCATCCATCCCCGCAATACTTCTCTCGGTGTTCATGATAGTCGTATGCGACACGCTGCACCGCATGTAACACTGTACTCTACTGTACCAGTATATCGCATATCACAGTTTTTCCAGCCGAGCATCATATCGACGATTGTTACACGCGCCGGTCCCTCTCTTCACAACACAACATGAAGTCACGCCATCGCTTCCCTCGCTCCACGTCAGCTTCCATCATGCCCAGGAAATCCTTCAATCCCCAGCGGAAACCGAAATGTCCGAGCTTTCCACACATCCACGCACATGCACGCACGGACTGGCATCCGAAGATGTTGTCGCGACGACGATCATCTTATCACCATCCTCCTCACCATCAAGATGATTCGCGATATCGCAACGGGCAAACAACCTCATAGTCTATCACGCTCGGTCTGAGCTTGACTTTGGAGGGATCGTGATCGTGATCGTGATGATCTTCAGCGAGCTGTCAGTGATAACAGCGGGGACTATGTGCGTATCTGGCCGAAGATTCGAGTCGGGGGGGGGGGGGGATTGATTGATGATCAGCCTACGATCCATGCTATATCAATTCCGAAGCTCTGAATCCACAGTATTGTCACGTAGAGTTATATCAACTTTCACGATCACGATCACTCCCCCTGGTTCGAATTTCCCAAGACACCATCTCCCGCCAGCTCCTGTTTCACGTTTTTCGCATTCGTTCGTGAAAACCCATGGCGCAGAAAATCCGGCTTTTTCTTTTCTTTCTTCAGCCAAGCTGCGACAGATCCTGCGATGGAAGTGAATCTCTTGATTCAAGGAGACTCGAATTTCCCTATCCTCCTCCTCGTTGTCATTGTTGTCGTCGCGGCTGTCGTCAACCTCCACCATATCCCGTCGATCCGGCAAACCGCAACCGGTTCTCGCCCGCCCATCACTCACCTTTATCCTCAGTCTCAGTATTTTCCGCTGCAGGTTGGACCCTTCACTTTCTCGGTCGGACATACACACAGGGTCCTGTTGAAAAAGTGAAGGTGAGACATGGAAGAAAAAAATCCTGGATATTGATGTGCGAGAACACCGTTGTTGAACCCTTTCGCTGGTGATCAGGATCGACGAAGCGTCGGGAAGCGCTCGCTCGCGAGAAAATCCTTCCAGGGGTGAACGGGGCGCCTGGAAAAAAATAGAGGACGAGAACCTCAGAAGGAGGAGAAGGGATCGGCAGTGATGCATATTTCAGAGCGACTCGACTCGAGACTTGTGGAGATTTACAGACCTATAGTGTTCCACGATTGGCCGCGTTTGAGGCCTCGACAGGAAAAAGGCTGAAGTGACCTACCCTTGTGGATTGAATGAGCGAGTTATTACCCTCTTTTCGAGGTGAAGAATGTGAGATGAGGAAAAAAAGGCTTTCATGGCCACCAGCCTACTCTAGGGTCATGGTGAGAGGAACGGGAGATGTGATGTGATGTGATGTGAGCGCTGTAGTAGACTCAGATGTGTTCCGTGTGTGGCTAGAAAACCTCAAGTCCGAGCCGTAGTGTAGAGTCTCCTCATACCATTCCACTGAGGCGGAATTGACGAATAATCTTTCCCATACTCAACAAGGCTGTAGACTTTCGCCTGACGGCCTCCGAATCCAAAGCCCGTTGTAGAATGTCCCACAACATGCTATGCTATGCTATGCGACACTACCAGCCTGGCCTGGCATGAACAGAACTCGCCATCCCCATCCACATCTTTCCCAACTACCACAAGACGCTGAATTCCTTCTACGGCTTCAATTTTATTTTCTACATGGATGAATATGGAGGGATCCACACCACCGAGTTTGTGGCGTAACCTAAACCCCCGCCATCCTAAGGCCCACCACCGTACATACATACTGTGACCGCCGAGCGTAAAGCTCCTTCGAATTTGAAACAATACATAATAGCCGTTTGGTGGTACTATACCTCTGCATTATGTATGTATGCTCCTGATGGGTGCATTACATTATTCTTGTGTCTGTCGAGTATTAGCCCTATCCAGTGGGGCAGCGGGAAAAACGGAACATCGAGTCGAGCCGTTCCGCACCTCCGGATGATGGTGTAGACGGCTGGCCATGTCGGTGGAGAAGAAGTTGGGATTGAATCGAGTCATCAAGCCCGAGGAAACTTACAATAATCAGGGTGATGGGGGAGGCGGTTTCCTTTCTTTATTTCTCATGCGCAGACAACGGGACGATGAGGAGATATCAAACGCCTGTTTGCTAATCTTAAACTCGAACTCGAACTTGCGATTCTCAGGCTCCCGGAGATGATTACATCCTGGCTCTGTGCTTCAATCTAACTCGGCCCCTCAGCCTCGGTCAAGTCCCATTGACCTGATCTGAGTTGACGGGACCGGGAAATCATGAGTATGTACTCTACAAACGTCTCGGCCCTTCCGCCGACACCCACAGGGCTCATGATCTCCCTCACATACATATCCGAATCTGTGTACATACAGTAATTGCTCCCCCTCCTTCTTCCTCCTCCGCGCGAAACCGGTTTCCCCAAAACGATTCGACCCGGATCGATTTCCCCAACACCCTCTGATCCCCAGAGATGCTGTGGACTATTGTTGTCATCAACCGCCGATTTCCCGAGACTGGTGGTGAGGGTCTAGAATTGTGGCTCACCACTCAGGGTCTTTGGTAGATCACGAAAACTGGAGTACATTAGATATTCCGTGCAGTGATTTCCGTGTAGATCGCGACGATGACAGCGGGAATGTACATACTACAGTACGTCCGTAGTTGGTGATCTGATGTCTGTACTGTACATTGTTATCTGGGATTGAACTCTTGACTCCGACTCGTCGATGTGATGTGTTGACGTACAGCACCAGCGGTGGCGGAGGTCAAGTTTGAACTCGAGATGAGGAAGCCTGAGATGTGATGAATCCCCGCCCGATCCAAGAAAGTGGAAATTGGAATCATGATTCCAATGCTGATGATGGATGCCATGGCGATTGGAATATCAGAACCTGATACGTAGTTTTCGGATATCTGATGAGTTGGCGGGAACTGATGAACATGATGAAGCACAGCTGCGATGTTCAAAGTTACAGATTGTATTGTAAACACGACTACATACATATCAGTCGACCCTAGACGGAATGTGGCATATCGCGTGAAGCACATTACCACCGTTACCACTGCACACTATCAATATATATCTATCTCCTACCTATCAAAGAGCACGCCAGATAAGCATCGTCACATAGGAGTACAAGAGTACCGGTACTCGTACAAAGGGAATGGAGCGTTGATATCTGCAGGTATCCGAACTCCACATTGTGGTCAATGGAAGCTTTCGGTCTTTCCTGGTTCCGCAGACTTATGGTGATGATACCACCAGTCGGAGTCCGAAGTGTTGATGTCGAGCATGACAGGAGCACGCGACATGGCGAGAAGGCGTGATCTGGGAATGATTACAGAGCGTCATTACTCATCCAGACACAAAAGCTGACACAAAAAACGGTGATACAACTTGAACTCACGTCTCCAGACGGTGGAGGTGCTGCAGATTGTATACGATGTTGCACAATCATGATTTCCCATCCTCACCTGGTTCCCAGGCCGCCACTGTTCCGGCGGACTTCATCAAGATCAATATCGTTCTCCAGCTGGTGCTCCATTTACCCTTTACCCGTACTTCCCAAGCCTCGTGTATACTCATCAACCTTCTCCCCTTCAATCGACCTTCCCTCTCCCATCACCGCACCTCCTCACACCTCATCATGACCAGCGCAGTCGAGTCAGCTGGACATCGGCATTTCGCATCAGCTCTTCTGTCATCTCCACTTCCCAGTGTCATTTGTATCTCGTGTTCAAGCCGTTGATGAATTGCGAATCGCTCCTGGTGTGGTGTGGTGATACACTGATATATACTGGCTGTGGTGGTGGTGTTCTGCAGCTAATCGACAAACGTGCACCACAAGGCGACTCGACTCGAGGTTGATGATGGCGGGGTTTTTGGTGTCACCGTGATTCCTGGATTCTCCAAGAAAGCGAGAGGGTCGAGATGAGGTGGATGCAGCTCTGGAGGTCTGGGGTATGGGGGAGATGCACAGCAGAATGCAGGAGAGTGGATAGGGCCGTGATTTTTACCTCCGAGTACAGTATTGTGTAGGATTCTTCAAGCACCCGGGACGTTGAAAATGAAAAACAACACTAAACTGTAGATCTCCAGTCTCCCCAATTCCATGAAAAATAGTATTGGGTTGGGGGATTGGTTCGCCTCACTTGCCACCCCACCACCAACCACCACCACCTCACTTCACCTCCCTCCATCTCCATCGAATTCACCCGCCGCCGCCGCTGCCCCACCACCACCACCACCACCAACCCCGCCATCACGATCCCCGCCCCATCCCCCCCCTTCCCTCCGTAACGACCGAACCCCCGAAACACAAGCCGCACCGCGACTACATACGCAAGCAAGCCAACCCGCCCGCCACTCGCCGCGCGCACCCCCGAGCCCAATCCCGGAGAACGAAACGAGCCGCAGTCGCAGTCGCAGTCGCTTACCCGCATGGCCCACTTCTCTCTCTCTGTGCGAGGGTGTGGGAGAGACTTCCCAGCGCGGTGCCTAACTATCAATCTCTCCGAGCCGTGTTTACAGACAAACTCGATGCGGATCGAATCGAGGCAAACGAACCTGGTGAACCTCCGTCGTCGTCCCAAAGGCGGAGTGTCGATGCGAGGGGTTTTATCCGTCGGCGGGAAAACAACGGGGGTGCGTGGGTGTTATATCACCTGGAGGGGAAGGGGGACAAAGATGGTGGGGTTGCGCTGTCTGACAGGTGATAACGGTTTGGCATGATGGGATGGCATGGCATGGCGATGGTGGGGCAGGGTAGGATGGATTTTCATCCCCATTCCTACTCCCAAGAGACTGTTCGCGAGTTGAGGAAGGCCTACGGGTTGGATGGCGATGTTACATCTCCACCGCTTCACCTCAAGCCTGAGCCTGAGCCCCACCACAACCCATTCCAGAAAGCGGGGTAAACCCACCATCTTGACACGAGATGATTTCGGTTCCTGTGCATCTGTAAGTAAGTGGTCTCATCATTCTCCACCTGCAGAATTTCGGCCTGGTGGGTCGGTCAAATCGAGGCGGGCGGAGTTGAAATAACGGGATGCTGCACTCAGCGCCAAAGGCCACAGAAACCGTTTTGTTACGTTACGTTACGTTACAGCGTGAGACCTTGGAGGGAGGGTTGAGAGGGCTGTGACTTGGGTTGGGGTTGGCTGGGGTTGGGTTATGTTATCTGCTGGATGCGGACCTGAGCAGCATGGATGGATGGATAGATGGGCCTTGGGCACACAACTTTCCCCCACCCTTGGGGGGGGGGGGGGTAGAGGAAGAGGAAAAGGGTGGAGTGGCGCCCTACATCGGAACCTTACCACAGGGCTCGCCGGAGACAAGGGCAAGAACAAGAGGAGGAAAGACGTGGGGGAGATCCACTTTGAGGCATGCAGTGAGAAGAAGCATCGTCTGCGGGGTTCGTGTTTGTGGCTGTTCAGGGTTCATTGCGAATTGAGATGAGTTGAGTTAAGATGTGATTGATGGCTGGCTGGCTGGGGTTCCGATATCCGAGAGTCGACTTCAACGCCCTTCTCGCTCAATGGAGGGAGGAATCGAAGGCGGGGCTCGAGATGTGTGCAAAAGAGCCAATACTAGAATGTAGTGAATTGAATTGAGTACCGCTATTGGTACCTACGTGATGGATACGATATCACTGGCTCGGCTCGACTCGACTCAATGATGCCGTGATAACTAACGTGTTTCGTCTGCAAAGCATACCGGTGTAAACTCTGTAGGCCGCTTGGATGGCGAGCTAACGTACTGTATCCATTGTCCGCCCGGGGTTGAAGTATGTGGAGATGGTGGGGATGCTGGAGACCCGTCTCCATCCTGCTCAATCCCTGGGATGTAATCGCCACACCATCCCACCATTCCACCACTGCACCACTGTACCACTGCACCACTGTACCACTGCACCACTCCACTCACCGCAATCCAATCCAATCCCCCTCGATTCCTCTCCCCCATCAACCCTCTCTCTCTTCTCTTTCCCAGCGAGCGAACCATAAAGACCCATCCATTCCCCGCCAAGCCGAAATAAAAAAAGAATGCCTGTGAAAATCCTTCTCCCACCGCATTCCATCCACAACATCCGAAACACCATTAGGTTAGCGCCCCGTCTCTGGAGGTGTGGGAGATGCAGCGATAGATGAAAGATGTGAACAGTAAAGATGTGCCGGTGGTGCAATTTAGCTTCCGCGGCGCGCGCGCGTGCGGACGGGGATGGAAGCGAGGATCTACAATGCGGTGCGGTGCTGCGCGTGCCTGTGCTAGGGAGGGTGGAGGGATGGGAGAGGGGAGTGGGCTGAAGGTGGGTGGATGATTGGGAAGTGGGGATTGGGGATTGAGGATAGAGGAGGAGGAAGTGACGGGTATCCAATCCGAGGTGCCTTGGGCTTCGAGTCTATAGCACCAGCGAAACGGAGAATCTATTAGTTCCTTAATCATCTCCCTCCCAATATCGCGCCTTACTAGGTAAATACTCGAGTCGACTAATCCTATTTCCACGTCCCCCCCCCCCCCTCCCACCTCCACCGCACGGTTTCAATCATCATCCCAGAACCGCAGAACCGCACGACATGACTGCAGCAATATCCACAATCCTATCCTCCCCTCGCCTCGAGTCCCTGGTGGTCATGGATCCAGGATCCTCTCTCCCCGTTTATCCATCCATGCCTCCATCCCTCTCCCCAGCTCTGCTTTCTCCTCGTATCGTCACCCAGTGGTGGTGGTGTGGGTGGACTCGAGGGACTTGAGGGCGAACCGGTGGAACGTAGAGGGTGGGGAGGAAATCTCTTCCCAGACGACATGGGATCTGTTGGGTTATATAGTACGCGATATCTGGAAACCCAAACTGCCTCGCAACTGCAACATCGGCAAGTGAACGTAAGCCTCCGGCACTGTATCGGGGGCTTGAACGTGAACTTGCCGTGCTGCTCGGGGGTTTGTAACTCCCGCGTGGTGGTCGCCAGGTCGCCAGTGGGGGGGGGGGGGGCTCGGAGATCGTATGAGTATAGTACCATCATCCCGGGCCGTATGTAGTTGCTCTACCGGTATGCATGTAGGGGGAGACGGCGATGGGAGGAGCCGAGATTACATGGCCGTACCGGTTGGGAGGCTGGAGGCTCAGTGGAGGGAGATACGGGCCGTGTCTGTGTCCCTGTCTGTCGGGAGGTGTTGATGAGATGAGCCCGATGCACAAAGCGAGGCCGGAGATGCGTGCGATGGATTCTCCTTGCGATTCAATTCCTCTTTTTATGCTTCCCAGATAACTCATCTCCTCGCGGTTCTCCACTGCAGATGCAACGGTTTCATTCATCCAGACGATGCGATCTGACTGGAAACATGAATTGCGTCAAGTTTGTTTTCACCACTCCCAGAACTGCGAATTAGCCCCGAGCTCACCGGACACTGGCAACGACGAGACCAGTCGTGGCGGTGGTGACTCAACCTCGACATCAACACTCCCAACGTCAACTCGGGTCGGGGAGGGTGTGTTGCGGAGTCACAGTAGCATAATGACTCGGGGGCGCGTGAGGGAGATAAGGCACCACAGTCAGCACCACACTTCGGGATGGTTCAACACGGTATGCCGATGCCCACTCCTCGCTGTGATGCAGGACGCGATTAGTCCAGAGAGCGCTACATAGGAACCGGTCTTCTAGTAGGCTTCTAGATACTCTTCTTCTTCTTCTTGTTCTTCTTCTTCCATACTCCGGCTCCCCAAACCACTGCGGCGACGGAAGATGGCGTGGAGTGGAGGGTACTCGTACATAGATACTAGGCTGGCGGCTATATCGCGCTCTGATATATATCCCCCGAGTAACCCCGGGCTCACGGAGTCATAACGCAGCAGATAAAACACCAACCTGGAAACTCGATCCTTTGGTTGTTGTGTTGCTGCGATAATCGATTATAGATACCACGGGTGTTTGGGTGGCTCTGCCTTACAAGCCGTACCCCAGCCTATGTAAACAACCGGTTCAGGTTCATACACGCGCGGACTCTGATGTCATTGATATCACTGATATCGATATCGTGATATCGCGATACATCCTACAATTCTGCCGCAGCTGGTCTACTACCATCCGCGATTACTCCGAACCCTCAAACTCTCCGACCGATGACGGACGAAGCGAACATTCGTGGTTGTGCTAGAAGCCTCTCGTTGCCTAGAGAGAAAAAAGAAAAACCCAACGTTACGTGAAAGAAACCAAAATTCGCCACCCGTTACGATATCGCGCTGACACACTTCGACACTTTCACGCTCTGCGATATCACCCTTGTTGTCCCGTTCCGGCTAGCGCGTAATCTACGCGTGCGCAGTGCGCAATCATCGGTCTGGTCGTCGTTGATTTCCGTCAAGCGTTAAGCGCACCAACAGGGGCCAGAAGGTGACGTTAACCGCGCCGCTCGCGTGTATTTCGCGTGTCGTTCGTGTGGAACTATGGCCACGAGATTCGACTATATACAAGCTAGGGGCTACCGTATGTAGGTACGATCCACTTCGTCTCTAGCTCTGCTGCTTATGCTGCTGCTGACGGTCTGAGGGATTCGAATCTGTGAGGCTGTGAGGCTACGTTGATGTTGGTGTTCGTGTCGAATCTCCGCAAGGGCCGCGAGGGCCGCAGATTGCCTCCTTCAATCGTCACATCTCCTCCCGGTTCGCACCTCTCCGTGCGGCGGTGATGTTCGCTCTACTGCTCGTGCCCGTGCACAGAGCAGACAGGACCAATGACTGTTTTGTCCTTACCGTCACGCCCTGGTTCAGGTTTGCTCCCCCCTTGGTAAAAAAAAGTTTTCATCAACCTCAAGGAGCGCGACAGAGGTGGTATATAACCCACCAGAACCTTCAGAACTGTGACCTATCACCTCCAATCTCGGAGCCTACCAGGCAGTGGCATATCTAGGCGTATCTAGGCAGCGGCATAGGCATAGGCATTGACCCAGCCCGAGACTGAGACCGTGAGGCCGCGAGGGAGCAAGAACGGCGTGAGGATGCCGTGAGAAAAATCTGATGCAATGGGCACTTCTATAAGACATTGGCATAAACCGTGGCTTTTTTTTCCCCGTTGCCTTGCGGTGATGCTGTTATGGCATTAACTACACCCGACCAGACCAGGCCAGACCAGAGGGGTAGCAAAGCTTGGTATCAGAACCGGTATCAGCACCAACACCAGCGTCACAGTCCTAATGGTTATATATATGTATATATAAATGCCGCTACACGCCAACAGCGATTGCGCACGATCCACGCGCAGTACCGTTGCTGTGAACCCACCGTCATGTGATGTGATGTCTCCGACGTCGTCGTTGGTTGGCCGGGGATGACGTAGGATGCGTTACGGCGGTGCCAGTGGCTGTTGGGGACTACCTATAATTATGGCGAATGGTGGATGCTGGATGGTGGTGGATTACTGCGGTATGCTGAATGACTGATTGATTGGGGGGGATATAGCTCACGATAGTGATGGGTTGACGTAATCTCACCACTCGGAGGAAATCAATCAATCCGCCGACTGCAACACCGTGGCCACCGCTTCCTGCCATCGCCGAACTACGTACTAGTAGAGTTCTCCTCATCATCATCGTGAACAGCCAACACGGCACACCCTCATCCGCACGGAAATACTAATTCCCGGCACCGCATGTTTTTTTCTCCATGGGTACGAAACAAATCGAAACGATATGATATGATATGATGCTATGATATGATAACTCGCTCGTTTTGTGCCGTGCGGGCTGTGGTGAATGCGAGCGCGCGAAAAGTGGGCCGACTTTTTTTTTTTTTTTTTTTTTTTTGGCTGCGGCGGAGAGGTGGGAGGTGATTGGAGCCGCCACCACGACGACTCACTCACTGAGGGAGGGAGTCAACTTGACAGCGACAGCAACAAGACAACTACTTATCTAGACAGATATCTATGACTCCAGCAGAGGAATGTGACAAGGGCCGTAGCGGGAAAGAGGAATTGTGTCGGCGATAACCAGATTGCGGCTGTTGATGGTAGGTATGTTGAGTAGGGAGCGAGGATGATGGTGACGATGGTAAAGAAAGGCAGGCAGGAAGGTGCGGAAATGGAATTCCGCTTGTCTTTCACGCTCACCCGCACTGCACCACGCTTCTCTCTCTCGCCGCACCATCCCAGCCAGCCTCGCTACGATACGGAAGGCTGGGACCCGCGTGTGGTGGGACCTGGGACTGGCATGGATCGCTGACGGGATGGCTGTGACGTGGGCTGGCTGGCTGGCTGGCTAGGGAACCTTGGAAGTTGGTTGGGGGTGGACGGACCTAGGAGAAGGGCTTCTCCAGAGCGGAGCCAGTCGTGGAGCCACGTACGAGGGTGGGCGATGAGGGGGATGCGGGAGGAGGAGGTGCGGGAGGAGGAGGTGCGGGAGGAGGAGGTGCGGGAGGAGGAGGTGCGGGAGGGACCTGGAGAAGTCGACAAGGGCCTGAGGAGTGAGTGATGGGGGAAGGAGGGGAGAGGGAGGAGTGGCCGTCGCATAGAGCTGGTTGGAGGTTGGGCCGTTGGGTGCTTGGGTGTATGGTTGATTTGGTTCTGGTGGTGCGGTGGTGCTGGCGGTGATGCTCATGGTGGTGCTTCTTGCTGCTTTGCTTGCTGGTGGGTGCTCACTCTCATGGTTGCTTGGATGGTCATACCCTGGCCCGGTCACCACTACGTCCTCCTGTCTGCGGCACCCACACACCCCCAGTCAGCAGTAGCTAGCCAGTCTGCGATAACGGACTTCAATTCTGAGCACCGCAGCGATCACCGCAGCCACGCCCACCCACCCACCCACCCACCCCCCTCCACACACACACTCGCTCACCCACCACCCACCCACACCACACCTACCCACCCCCGTTTTCGCCTTCGCGCCATCTTCCCGCCCTCCTGGTCCCCACCAATCCCATCGGCTCCCCTGCCCAGGCCTGTTTCTCTTTTTCTTCTCCCCCATGCCCCTCCGGCTTCCGTTTCCCTCCCTCCTCCATCATCTCTCCTCTCAAGGCTTGCACGCCTACTCA
>ML220127.1:99199-154350 GCA_004786065.1 Ascodesmis nigricans
CTACCACCACCACCACCACCACCACCACCACCACCACCACTACACGCTACTACAACAATCCCCCTCCCCCAATCTCCTCCATCCGGGCGCAGAAGAAAGGGCCCTCCTCGCCTCCCTCTTTTCCCGCTACCCTCTGCGATAACATCGACTACTACCCGATTCCTCCTCCTCGCCTTCTCCCATCTCCCGCTACCCACGCTCCGGTTTCCTCCCCCCGGACTTCCCGCTCGATTCACTGTGTGGATCCCCCTTCTTTTATCCTACCCTCACCTCTGTTCATTTCTGCGTGTGCCGTAGTAGGCCGGTAGATCCAAGGCAGCGGCGGATTAGGCTTTGATCTGTGTGCAACTTGATCGGTATGTTATGCTGGCTCCTGCTCCGCTACATTCCATTCTTAGTCTCCTCCCCCCCTCCCTCAAACTTTTCAAGCTCGTTGTCCTTTTTTCTGTTCGCTAACTCCCGCCCCCCGTCCATTTAGAAGCTCTTCAGTTTGTTTCACGAGTCTTTTGGTATTCTTCCTGCTACCGATGCAGCTTTCCTCATAACCGGCTGCCCACTGCCCACGACGAAACGACTCCCAGCCTCTCGTTTCTCACGCCCGTTAGAATCACCACATCTGTACAATCGCACCTCCATATCTCCCTTATTTTCAAGTTAAATCCGAGCGAATGCCCTACACACCGCCAACCCCGTCCCCTGGTGCGTCCCCGTGTTCGAGCCGCTCCTCCTCCTTCTCCTACAGCAGCAGCAATGACCCTCGGACACAATCGACAAAGAACCTTTTGAATCAGTCCAACCCGCCACGATCCGCTACATACCTTCACCGCCACCGCCGTTCATCGTCCGTTTCCGCATTGCCCACCATGGCCCCGTTCGCTGGAAGCAAGGATCCGCGAGCTTGCGACAGCATCCACCAGTCTCCGCCACCAACAGACAACGGCCTCACCATCCCACCAAACGCAGTCATGTCGCCTCCAGACTCGTCACAGAACTCGAGCGACGAAGAAGAGGGCGGAATGAGACGTGGTCGTGACTTGGGCCGGCTACAGGAGCAGGAACTGAAGGATGCCCTGGCTAAACTTCCTCAGCGACGAGTACCCTCACCGGAACCGGCTGCTCCAGTGGATTCTACATCAACTCGAACTGTTGATGACGAGCCGATAGAAACGATTCAACTCGGTCGACGAAGGAGTGGACACACACGATCTCACTCGGAATCTGTGCTCAAGAGTATTGGCATGTCAGGTGGATCTAGCAGGTCCGATGCCACCAGCGATATCGATGACGACGCATACCGGATACCAGCACAGGCTCCACGGATGGTCAGGAAGAAGAGTGGAGAGGTTGTCAAGTCTTCGCTCAAATCTCCATCACGATCACGCCCCATCAGCGTCCCGTCAACACCCACCTTCCCCAAGAATGTTCATTTTGACGCCCGCATTGAGCATGTCCGCCACTTTTTGCATTCGGAAAAGCCATCAGCGGTCAGTGCTGGTTCGTCTCCGGTTGAAACTGCCTACGATGGAGAATCGGAATATCCTTTCGGTGCCGACGAGTCAGATGAGGAGGAATGGGAAATTGGTCTGCCAAACTTTCCCAAGGATCAAGAGGCCCGCAGGTTGCTCCCGGTCCGTTTGGAGAAGCTTTGTCTTTCTACCGACATGAAGTCACTGGTCGGTACTGTTGCTGTTCAGAATATCTCTTTCCAAAAACACGTCACTGCCCGGTTTACTTTCGACTACTGGCAAACCGTCTCGGATGTCACGGCTGAGTTCAGCAATGATGTGAGGAGGAAGGATCGCGATGATGGAGTTGACCGATTTGTGTTCAGGATCAAGTTGGCTGACCAGGCCAATCTGGAAAAAAAGACTTTGTTCATGTGTATTCGGTATCGCAGCGGTGGACAGGAGCACTGGGATAACAATGGAAGCTTCAACTTCCAGGTCGACTTTAAGAAGAAGGCAAAGTCGGCGACTGCCCCGCGGATCATTGGCCCTCGCAGCAATGCTCTGCCACGGTCAAAATCTCCCACAGCATCGACGGCCCGTCCTCGGACGACGCAGAAGCAGCACGACGAGTTCTTTGGATGCCCTCTGGTCCGCACCAAGGAGGATTCTCGTTCCATCCAGCCAACCTCTGATCGCGACGATGACGAGGAGGACACTGCGCTGCCTGCACGTCGATCCAACCCGTCTGGCAATGCGTTCTCTGGTCGTTATGCGATTGAGGCTGCTTTGGCTGCTGCTGTCAAGGGCAACAACGGTTCGCAGAAGAGTCGAACATTGAGCAACGACGAGAAGAATGCCTCCTCCTCGTACTTTGACTTTGTCCCCCGCCCGGCAAAGGCAGCTCTCCCTGTCTCTCAATTCTCCACTACTCCCAAGACCACTCCACCCGTCGAGGCCTCCAGGTTTGATGGCATCTTCAACGATAATAAGCCCTCGATCGAGTCATCATCCTACCGTGAGCTGTTGGACAACTACTGCTTCGTATGTTTCCTGTTTCATTTGTCAACGTTCCTTGAGTACTGACCCTAACATGCAGTTTGGAAAGGCCTCGAACAAGACTCTGCACAAGCCGCAAGAGAAGAAGGTGGTTCAGGGCGGGCTGCCAGGCCATTTTGGGGGCATGGCTGAGAAGCCTTCCGCCCACCCGTATGGCTTCGGTCCCTCGCACTCTCCTCCGATGACGACTCTTGCGCAGCAGCCAGCATCGGGACGGTCATCTCCCATTCCGCCCAACTTTGCCGGCTATCGCCATCGCAGACAAGGATCCGGTGCCTTCCGGTTCGAGCAGCAAAAGACTCCAACAGTCTGTTAACTGGATTATCCTCACGACTTTATGATTCTCGGTTGCACTCACAATTCTGGAGCGCGGCCCATCGGGTTATTGTAATATTTCATCGCAGCAAATCTTTCCTCTACGAAACGACCAACCCCGTTGGATGGGCTGTCAACACCCATCCGTGTTACATCTCTCTCTCTTACCCACTGTATATTGGCCTCGGCCCACTCGTCCCAGCATTCTCCCTTCGATACTTTGAGCAGCTCTATACCACCATACTGCGGCATGGCCCCACCACTACTTTGGCGTGTCACCGTCATCATTCTTCTGCTGGAATCTTTCGCTTCTGCATTGTGTTTTTTAGTCCTGGGCTTTTTTTTTTCGGTTGGGGTTTTTGCTTATTTCCGCTTATTCTGCTTGTGCGGTTCAGTCTTTTTGTTGGGTACTTTTAAATTGGGGCGCGAAACCGGATCTTGCACATATTGGTTTGGCTTTCTTAACTTTGGCGCGTTTTTGTTATGTTGTTTCATTTTGTTGTTGTTGGATCTTGCTGTTTTTTTCTTTTTCTTTTGGCGGCGATGACTATCATGTTCACTTTAGGGAACAAGGGGGACTCGGAGGATTAGGACAAAAGGAGGAGATTGCTTTGGGTGTTTTCTTGCTGTTTGGTTCGGCCTTATTTTTTTCTTTTTGAGTCTTGCCGGCGTTGCATTTTTTGTTTTTGTTTTTTTTGTGCGTTTTTGCTTGGATGACAATGACACTGCACTGGTACCGGATTTTTTTAACGCCGTCGATGAAATGATGGGTGGTTGTTGTGGATGGATGGATGGATGGGATGAGAATTCGGTGGTACTGATGGATGGGACGGGTTGTAACAAAGCTATCATGGACCCGGTGTCGGTCTCGGTCAGAGAGGTCAATGGCAATGGAAGGATGGAGGATGCGGTCACGGTCGTTATGGATGGATGGGGGAGCTTGGGGGGCTTCTTCTTTCTTTCTTCTTCCTCTTCTTTCTTCTGCTTTGTTGGGTTTCTTGTGGTCTCGTCTGGTCCTTTCGTTGCGTTGCGCGTGTGTGTGCGTGCGTGCTTGAGTGGTTTCTTTTGTTTCGGCGGGGTTTTTTTTTCGCGTTGGGGGGAAAAATCAGCCATCACTTTGGGGGCTGGGGTGGGGGGATACCATGGTGGTGAGGGGTAACGATAGGATTAGGGATAGTGATGATGGCAGGCATAGGGATACCGAGAGCGATAGGGTTAACGAAATATGGATATGTGGATTTATGATTTCTTGATTTGAGATTGCTTGAGAGTGAGCGTTTGAACTCGAACTTGAGTTGAGTTGAGTGAACCGCCGACACGACAACCACCGGCATTGAACATGGAATATTTGAACGTCTGAGTCTTCTGAGTCTTCCGAGTCTTCTGGATCTAACCTCACGCTCCATATTGGCGGGAAAATAGGTTACAGTACTAGTACTGGGAGTACTTGTTTGACTCCCACTTTTCATTTTTCATGTTGATGGCGTTGATGTTGACGTTGGCTCTCAAGCTCAAGCTCAAGCTGAGACTACACTGACTACCGGATGTGGCGGTGGGTTGGTGTACTCTACTCGTGCTCTACTCTAGTACTCTACTCTAGTACTGCCATGGGAGTCTGAATGTCCTGCGATGGGCTTGGAGAAGATTGAAGACAGAAGAATGGAGAGGAGAGGAGATGATGCGGATGATGGAGGCAACTGTCTGGCTGAGTATCGAGTATCGGGTGGATCCGGCGGGACTTGAAGTGAAGCACTCGCACTCGCGCTGGAACTGGCACTAATTACTGCTATAGCTAATTACTTGGCATGGTAAGTATACCAAGTACTAACTACCACGCGGAAAACAAATGCTGCTCCGAGTCCGATACACACGTTCGAGGTTGCATTCTTTGTGGGGTTGGAGGTTGGGGACTTGAATTGACTCGGGGTCTCCTGGACCCCAGCAGTCTCGAATCGAATTCCGCGCGAGTCGCGCGAGTCGCGAGTTTTCATGGGGCAAGTTGAAATTGTTCTGACTCGTAGTTAGCCAACACAACTTAAGTCACTGGCGGGCCGAGTCGAGTCGAGTCTTGGATACTAACCCATCCATCCACCTCCTCGAGTCGCGTTTGCGTTCGCTTTGCACCCAGCTAGTTATCGCCGCTGTGACGGTTAAAGGAAAATGGCACCCTCACTGCAGTTCACCAGCGTCAACTCCGAGTCCGTCCTGAGAAGTATAATTACGGGTATAAGTACGGGTATAAGTACGGGTATAAGTAACTGCGACTACACTTTGAGCCCCCGCGCCGATGATATTCCTCGTTCCCTCTCCCTTCTTGTTCTCTCACGTCCGTAATTACTCGCCCCACCACCACACGACACTATTCCGCAATTCCTCTATTTACTTGAGTGATAGTACCTACACCGTTCGCCCGCCAGTCCGCTCGTCCGTCCATCATCATCACTATCACCATCACCATGAACGCCATCATCACCCTCAGAGATCACCTCTCCGCCTCGGACTCCGCCAAAACCACCACCACCACCACCACCACCACCACCACCACTACTACTACTAGTGGCCCACCCCCCGCCGCAGCCGGCCTCCCGCACCCAACCGCAACAACACCCGCCCTCCACAGCGAGCAGCTCCCACCTTCACCCTCACCCCGGGAATCAGAGCTGCAGAAAACCATCACACGAATCGAGCACGCACTGACGCAGCATGTTCTGGCCGACGAGAAGCGGCAACGTGAGTTGGAGGACGCGTGGGGGAGGGTGGAGGCGCTGTTGAGGATTCTTGAGGTAAGTCGTTTCCGGGAAGATGGGGTGGGAAAGGGGAGGTAGGGATGAAGGGCTGATGGTGATGGTGAGGATAGGTGCAGCAGAAGGAGAGAGAGCGGCTGGTGGGGGTGGTGGAGAGTTTGGAGGCGCTGGTGGTGAGGGGACTGGCGGCGGGGAGGGAGGTGGAGGAAATCGAGGTAAGGTCTATACCGCAGCAGAAGTATCATCATGATGAGGATGATGATGATTATGATGATGTGCTCCCAATATTCTATCCCCACTGCCCCGTATTGTACAGTCATAACTAACCACCATCATGATCCACAAATCGTTAGAGCAAGCAAATCGCCGCCGCAACACCTCCCACCGAGCTCCCCGCCAGCACTACAAGCACTACTAGTACTAGTACAACAACAGTTCAAGTTCCTTCTCCACTTTCTCCTGCTTGCGCCCCGACAACACCCTCAAATGATCCAGCACTCCAGGAAAATAATCTCGTCCTCGGTGCCCTCTCCAGTACAAAAAACACCACCACCACGGTTAATAAACCAAACATCCAGCAAACTCCACCACGACCAACGACGCAACTCCACCAAGAGAACGGGAAGCAACAACATTGCCAACAAACACCGGCACAACAACGCAACATGATCGACCGATCCGCAATCCAGCTACCCCCCGGCATGTCGAAACGCCAGCGGAAGAACACGCGGTGGTGGATCCGGGTGGCGCCGGAGGCGCAGGTTGAGAAAGTTGTGGCGCGGATTTGAAGGAAATATGGTGCGGTATGAGGTGAGGGTGGTGGTGGGGAAGAGAAGAGGGGGGGGAGGGGTGAGGGATTCGTTATGGGATTAGCTGGGGGTGCGGGGTTGCGGTAGGTATTGACTATCGATGTCATTCTATGGGGTCGTGGGAGACTAGGAATGATAAAGGATCGTAGCGGGTTGATCTGCATGATGGGTGTGGGGGCTTGGATTTGGATTTGGGTTTGGACTCGGGGAGAGGAGATGGTAGAGAGTAGTAAGTAGATAGTAGAGTACTGAGTCTGAGGATGAGGATGAGTTGTCTTTGGATTATCATGCTCAGTATTCACGGGGGGATAATCGACAAGGAGTTGCGCAAGGATATTCTATCAATACTAATATCATGATAATCATAGTACGTTCAATTTACTAACTATAGTTTCATACCGGGAAACTAAAACTCAACACAGTTCACAACAGCATCATGCGCATCGTAATGCACTGGACGATGTTTGTTCCCCCATAGATAAGCATTTGGATCAACGGTACTGGAATCAATCGTTGTTGGTGGACAGTGGATTGTGTTGAAAGGATGGAGGCGTTCTCGGAGAAGGAAAGTACGACATCACTCTGTCTCACTCGTAGTTGGATCCCAAAATATATAACCCAGAGAGTCCGAGTTGGAAGGCTGTGGTTACGGTAGTGATGGGTGGGTGGGTGTGATATCATCCGGTGATGATGGCTGTGGCTATGGATGGAGAGAGGAGAGTTGATTGCGCAAGATAGACTATTGTCCAATACTCGACACCATATGCGGCTTGAAGAACATGGAAGGAAGGAGCTTTCACAAATAGTAACAGTCCTGTAGTAGCAGTGGTAGTAGTAATCGATGATGTTTCTAACCCCAAACCCGAACTGGCCCAATGCTGCAAATGCTAAACTCCAAATACAGAAAGAAAAAGAAGAACCCCGTCAACTCCTACACCTACGTATCCTCGAAATCGCTTCCCAAACACCTTGCACCTCTTTACCCCGTACTCTATACTTGTACTAATCATCCTTTCCCTTCCCAGACCCCATTTCCCTTTTTAAAAAACACCCATTCGACATTTTCCCGTATATTATAGTAGTATAGCATCACATACCGTCCCATCCTCTCACAACCCCCCTCCCCCTATCCTCTCAAATCTTTCCCGCCTCCACTACGCCTTCACCTTCCCTTTTCCCTTAACCGCCCACGCCCCTCCATGCCGATTCCAAATCTCCTCGACCACCTTCGCCACATCCTCCTCTTTCGCATCCCTCACGCGTTTCCTAATGCGCTTCCTGTGCTTGGGCGTCATTCCGTCCAGAGGCAACAGTATCATGTCGCGGTCTATCGCCAGTTTCCCTTGTTGTTCCTTCCCGTTGTTGTTTTTGGTGGTGGTTTTATTGGTAGAGGAGGAAGAGCCGATGGGGGTCCATGCGGGTTGGGTCGGCTGCGGCGGTTTCGGGGGCGGCGGGGCGAGGCTGCTACCGGAGACACCGCCGGCGGGGATGCTGAAGACGAGTTTTCCTTCTTGGAGGCCGGGTTTGGAGGGCTGGGTTGGTGGGGGCGCTGGGGTTGGGGATTTTGGGGGTGCGTGTGCAGGAGAGGGAGAGGAAGGAGGGGCAGAAGGGGAGGGTGGTCGGATTTCGATGGGCGTGAGGGTGTTGGGAAGCCCGGCGATGAGGTCTATGAGTTGTGTAAGGAGGGCTGTCGTGGCCATTTGTTTGTTCTAAAAGGGGGTTGGTTATCGCTGGGGGGAGAAGATGAGTATAGGAATATATATACGAACCTCAATCTCCCTCACCGTCATCATAACCTGGCTTTGCGCAGCCTCCAGCTGTTTCCCCAGGTTTCCAATAACGGCCTCAAACCGCTCACGCTCGCGCTGATGATCCTTTTTCTGGCCCTATAAGGTATAATTATCAGCCCCCAAATCCCGTCCATCGTCTTGAACCGCCCGACCCCAGAATACAGCACCTACGTCCAGCAGTTTCAGCAACACATCGACCCTCCCCCACGCCTCTTCCACCTCCACCTCCCGTTTCCCCTCCGCCCTGACCCGCTCCTTCAACGCCTCATCCAGCCGGGCAACGTCTTGCATGAGTTCAGCCTCGCGTGTCGACATGTTCGGCGGTGCCCACTCGCCATAGATGGCGGTCGTTTTTGTGGTTGGTGCGCCGGTGGAGGTTATTTCGCCGTTGGTGATGGCAGTCGCGATGAGAGAGAGGCGGGGGGGTTGTGGGGCCTGGGGAGTGGAGCGGAGAGTGCCGGTTGGAATTGCGGTGGGGGAGGGGGGAGGGGAGTCGGGATGGAGGTCGATGAGGAGGATGGGGTCGGGATCCATTATAGATGGGTGGGGTGTTGAGGGAGGTGCTCTGTGTGGGTGTCAAGGAAGTGGGATTGAGATGAATGGAGGGGGGGGAGGTAGAGGGAAGTGGCAGGAAGTGGCAGGAAGGGAATGAGGGTGCACGGAGAAATGGTGGCTTAGAGGGAAGGTGGTGGTGGTGTTGCTTGTGAGGGTGGAGGGTGTTAGGAATGCGAGCAGATGAGTGGTACTTGACCTAACTTGGATTAGAAGAGTTTGTATGGCAGGGGGCTTACCTGAAAGGGTTGAATTGTTGCCATCAGGTTATTAATTCTTGGATAGAAAGATTAGTATCGTGTTACTGTGGTGATGGAGTTTCGAAGGTTGAACAGATGGCAAGGTGGAATGAAATAAAACGACGACCGGCTTCTCAATATTTCTGTCACTAAAACTGTGATCACGTCAAAAATCAGACTCTCCTACGCGGAAACATCATGATGAAAGCCAATGAACGTGATATTGAGAAAAGAGGTCAAAATTGACGTCCAAAACCTTCGTTTAGAGTGCAGCCTAGTCCAGCCTGGTCTAAAGAGAACATTGAAGGTCGAAACTTGAGTTGAGTTCAAGAGCCTGACCCCAAAAAAGCCGAACGAAAACAGAAGACGAAATCAGAAACGGAAGCAGACTCGGAGCTCGAAAGGGAGCCTGGCCGGGGGAGGGGGCCGAACGGGAGGGGAAAAGCGGTCCGGGTCCGGCCCGGCGATGGGAATAGGGCATAAGGAAGGAGGAGATGAGGGAGAAATAGGAGGAGAGTCAGCAAAAAAAAGATTGCGGAAAGGAAGAAACCGAAACCACCAAAGTACGAAATTTAGAAAACGCAAAGACGAGTGACAATCGAGAAAAATAAGAGAGTACGAAAGTCCAACAAAAAAGTAGAACATAAGAAATAAAAATAGGAATCCTCAAAAAATTTCAGCTCTTTCCCTGCCAAACCAACCGGAATCCCTAACCTCCCGAAGTTCTCACCTCCACTATTCTCAACGCTGAGACTCGGATGTCTGATGATGATCTTTGTGATTGCCGCGAGGTATCTTTTATTAATAGGTGACATCTGGTTGTTGAAGCGCTTCGTCATATCCAATCACCTGTCGGTTTCGATTTGGATTGTTTTGCTGACCGGAAGGAAGATTAGTTCGCGGGCGAGGGGACGGCAGCTGTTCCGCCAGGTTATCGCCCCTCGGGGACTGTGTATGACTACCAGAGGCAACGGCATTGGGTTGCGCAAGTCGATTACCGCTGGCTGAAGGCAGAGCCAAGGGACCAGTCAAAAATTCGAAATTCGCGTTTAGATCCTCTTTTTTGCCCATCATGGCGGTTCTGGAGGATTGAATTTTGTTTCCCGCCGCTTTCTTGAGATCCCGAAAGCTGGTTTTGGGTTTTGCACGTTGGCCTAGAGTATTGTGCGATTGTGCTTCCGCCGCTGGGGCAATAGGAGGCTCAGCGAAGAATTGTCCATCCTTGAGCGCCTCGGGGGTTTCGTATTGTACTTGTTTAGTGACGGTTATGGTGGATTGATCCTTGGGATTCCTGGCTTTCGGGTCAGTCGAAACTGAGGCCGAAACAACTGTTCCACGGTCATCGGAATTCCGGCCCAAACCGGCGCCTGAACCAGTTGGTACTCCTTCAGGGACCCGGTTTCGGGAGGGAGCAGGGGCTCCCAGAACGGTGGTCGAAAGGTTTGCTGCAAGCGCAAGGCCGAGGATAACAGCGAAGTTGAATTGCATTTCGAGATTTATTGGTTGTATCGCAAAGGATTGATGGAAACTCGTGTAGTGCTTGAAGCTGGTGGAGGAGAGTTTTGAGAAAGAAGAAAAGAGAAAAAAAGAAAACCGGCTTCCGGGGATTGCTGAGGTGCCGAAGAAAGTCTTGTGGAGATATTTCAGCGAGCTGGGCAACTGAGTTTCTGAGTTATTGAGCTGCTGGATGTTTATTGTTCTGAAGATCTGTCCCTCCCAGCGTGCTTCCTTCACCTTTTATACATGTCTCCCTCCCCATCCCCCTCCCTTCTCTCGAACCATGGCATGAGGACCTCCCTCTCATCCTTCGCTTCCTCCTGCTTCTCGTTATCGTCATCGTCTCCATAGACCAGCACAAGTGCCTCCATCAATGCTGAATTCCATGAAGTCTCCTCATGGGTCATCAGTGCGAGTCCATGAACCACCGCTAACGGTCTCCTTGGTCATGAGTGCGCAGGAGTAGGAGCTTAACGCGTGAAAGTGAACGTGAAAGGGAAGAATCATGGTTATGGAGGTGATGAAGACATGGATGAGCGAGTGAGTGAGGGAGTGGAATGGAATGGACGCGTGAAGGCGTAGCATAGATTGACTCGAGTCTCCACGTTGAGAGTCTGCGTTTCTTCGTGTATGTGTGCGCGGATGGGTGTGTGGGCATGGAGAAGTTGAGTTCATATCTTTACTGTCATTTCCGTCGTAATCTTCGCCATAGTTGTAGTTGTAGTCGAAGTCGTCGTCCTCGCCTTTCTCATCATCGTCATGCCCTCCCTATCCCCTTCTCCCATCTTCTTCCTCGCCCCCTCTCAATCTCCCGCTTCCCCATACCCTTCAAGTTTTGATTCTTACTACCGCTTTCTCCCACGTCCACGTAACCCCCAAGCCATCACCGCTTGGCTCCACCCAACCCAATACCAGAATCCCCAAATCAGTGACATCACCATGAACTCCCCACATACCCCCTCACGCCCCACTCTCGAAAGCATTGAAGCCTATGGTTGAGAGCACTCGTGTCGTGCATTGTGCACTTCTACACTTTCACCTCAATCGTGAGTTGGAGGGGTCAGGGTGCTGTTTCATGGAGGGTGCTGTTTCGTGATTCGGATCATGATGCGGAGTGAATCGGTGGCCGCAGAAGGCGTGAATGGGGAGCGGGATGTGGGAGGGGTGGAGTGGAGGGAGAGGATAGGGACAGATTCAATGTATGGGTAGCCGAGAGGATGCGGCATAGTGTAGCACTCGGTATGAATAGTGAATCTTGGGTCAAATAAACCGATACTGTTTTTTCAGGAACACCAGCAAAATACACACATAATAGCTACTCCTGATATTTCATCTTCCCCCTTCAACAGTTCTGTATCCGAATACAGAGTCTGGAGTCTATTACAAAACACCGTGTAAACTAATCCTCGCCGCGACAGAGTCGGTATATTCCCAGTCTTGCGCTCCTAGATCAATCTCCTCACCTCATAATTTAGCCTTTCATCTCCCAAAAAGTTCTTTTCTTTCCCCATCCACTAAATCCCGCCTTCTCCTCACTTCACCACCTTAACAGCAACACTGCAAGCAATCACAGCACGCGTCCAAACACAAGCACGCCGCGCACGCGGCAAACCTATTTCCCTCATCATCAGCCCCATTCTCCTCTTTCCCCTTTTCTCCCTCCCCGCCTTCCCTTTTCTCCCCCTCTCCTCTCCTCCCCTCCCCCGGAAACGCAAGAACACTTACAACCCACCACAAAACCCCATCTCCTTCTTCCCGCTCCCCTGCTGCTGCATCGGCGGCGGCGGAGCGTACGACATCTGCTCACTTCATCAGCCCTTATTCTCCTATCATCCACGAAGAAAGGGAGAGACTGGGGGAGAGAACTGGAAGGGAGGGGGGTAGATATACCTGCTGCTGCGGAGGCCCCGCGGCCGGGTATCCCTGATATGGTTGCGGGTAAGGTTGGTATGCTTGTGGGGGTGGAGGCGGGGGGGAGCCGTAGTATTGCTGGTTTGACATGATGTCGGGATTGTTGTTGTTGGCGTGTTTGTGGTGGTGGGGCTTGTCGTCTGGTTGGTTGTGGTGCTGGTGTTGGTGGTGGTGTTGGTGCTGGTGGTCTAATACCTGGTGGTGGTTGTGAGCATGGGGATCCACAATTCCGGTGTTGCTGCTTTAACGAGATTCGAGTCCACTCTATTGGAGTCAATTGGGTTTGAGGGTTATGGGTTACAGGTTATGGGTTGAGTTTTCGGGTATGAGACGAAGGGGAGGAAAAGGAGGTGAAAAATTGGGATCGAGACAGGAAGACATGACGAGGCTAAGGGATGCTCAGAGAGGGTTGGAATGTGTTCAGCTGAGGGGATGACGGAAATTGTGGTGGGCGGAAGACTGCGTTGTTGGTGAAGGGTGGTGGTGATGATGTCAAGTGTGCGTGGGAGTCCGCGGAGGAGGGTGAGGGGGGAGGAGCGAGCGAGAGCGCGAAAGAGGGCGAGAAATGACATAGGTAATGCTCTTAGACTATCGACTAAAAAGGCCAGGAAGGTTGTCACTGAACGTCATTTATTGCATTCAGTATCATGGTTACGGGTTTCAACGGCTACAAACCAGTTTCTCCTAGTATTTTCCAACTCGATATCCATCTCAAACTTTTTCCACATCCCAGTTTTTCCCCACTATTGCTTCCACATTATGCTTTCCCTCTCAGATTACGCCCGTACTAACACCCGACTCCCTCATCACCCCAGTTCGAACCAACCACATACTCCCCGCCATTAACCCACCGTTTGAACCCACTATTCTTCACATTCCTCCTCTTACAAGTAGTCAACCAAGTGGTCTTGGTCAGCGGATGGCATTCCTTCCACACGGCTCTCCCGCAATACCACACGGGCACTTGTTTCCCTTACAATCAGCCATACACTCGCAGCGGGTTGTCTTCTGTCTTGCTGATTTCACGCTGGGGAACGACTTTGATAGCGCTTGGGCCTTTTTCAAGTCCTCCAATGAAGATGATCCAGATTGTGGGGGTAGCTGAGCTGATGTGGTGGATGGGGAGTTGAAGTTTCGGCGCGTGCCGGTTGAGATGATGGCGATTGGGATTGAGGGTGGTTGGGCTGCGCGAGGAGAATCATCGATTTCAAGTCGCCGGAAAAGGGGGTTGCCGTGTTTAATTTGCGGGACTGTTTTGCGGTCTTCGTCTTCGGGTTCAGGTTCTTCTGCAGTTGACGTGAGATCGCGAGTTCTGGGACTCTGTCCTTTCACTTTCTGCTATTGGAAGCATCATTCGGTTAGTCACGGTGCTCGGGATACAATAATCACAGCTAACGAAACACAATACAGGATGAGCTGGTGGATGTGCATACCTCGTCGATCCCGCCTAACGCCAGATTCATATTGTCCAACCGCTCGATCCTCTTTTTCGCAGCTTCCGATTCTGCACGGATCTTTCGGAATGTGCTTTCCCTCTGGTGCCAGAGACGCTGATATTGATCGATTACCTCTTCAATCCCAATTGCCAAATTCTTCCCAGTACCCAAATCAGTAGCGGACTCCCGCGTATGACCTTCATTATTGCATTCTCTGAGGAAGCTGTGCTCATCAAGCTCTGGCGCAGAACTCATCTCAGTTTTAACACTCTCAAGCGGCTCCATTTCCTCTTCCTCGGCGTTGACCTCATGCTCCAGCTGATTGTTCTCGCCAAGTTCAGGCGCAGAACACGTCTCCGTTTTAACCACCTCAAGCATCTCCATTCCCTCTCCCTGAGTATCGACCTCACGCTTAATCCGACTATTCCTTCCATCGTTGTCTTCGGTCATAGCGCTGTGCTCTTCCAATTCAAGTGAGGAACGCATCTCACCTTTAACCGCGTCGAGCATCTCCGTCCCTTCCCGTTGAATGTTGGGCTCGCATTCATTGTTGTTTGCGTAGTCACCGGTGTCGTCCTCAACGGTTTCAATCTTCACGCTCTCCTCCACAACATTCCCCGCAATCTCGTTCTTATTGTCATCTTTCTTATCTTCTCCGATATTCTTTTGCTCATCATTAGGGTTCACCTGAGAGTCTTCTTCCTCTGGCTGTTTCTTTGGCTGTTTCTCTATCTGTTTCTCTGGCCATTCCTTTGGCTTTTCCTCTGGCTTTTGCTTTTCTTCATCTGCTTCGGTGCGCTCTTCGGTGCGCTCTTCGGTGTGCTCTTCGGTGTGCTCTTCGGTGTGCTCTTCGGTGCGCTCTTCGGTGCGCTCTTCAACTTGCTTTTCTTGCTCCTTTTGTCCTTCTTTCTCTTCTTCCTTCTCTTCTACTTCCTTTTTATCCCCCGCAACACACCCTCGCTTCTGATCTTCCACTTCCCGCATCCCAGTCTCTCCATCGTCCCAACCCCTCACCATAACCGCCTCCAACCCCCTCTCCCCTTCAAACAAACTCTCCTTCCTCTCAACAATGCGCTGACTCTTAACCCAATCGACTCCCCAATGCTCCATCGCATATACCTCCGGATGCTCCATCATATATCGATAATACTCCTCCATCCCGCCCTCACCCCCGGGCACCGCATCCCCACTCTCTTGATACCTTGCTTCCAGGCCCGATTCGTCGTAATACTGGGAATAGTACTGATTAAACAACGGGCTGTAGGGCTGCTGGACGTGGTATCCCCGAGGCTCGTATTCCGGCGCCAGCGGGTTATAGCGGGGGGCGTGCTGGGAGGCGTAGTGCGCGGGATAGCTGGCGGAGGTGGAGGTGTAGGGGTCGATTCCTGGGTTGGCGTAGTAGTAGTATTGGTTGTAGTCTTGGTGCTGCTGGGGAGGATGTGCGGGGGCGGTAGGGGTTGGGAAAGGTGGTGGGGGTGTCCACTGGTAGTTGGGGGCGTGATGTGTCGGGGTGATGGGAGTGATTGGTGCAGCAGGTGTGTGAGTTGTGTGCGTTGTGTGAGGTGTCAAGGGCGTAGAGGGGATAAAGGGTGGCGCCGTGACGAGCAGCGGGAATGAGGAGGAGGAGGAGGGGTGGCGGTGAGACGGTTTGGAGGAGTTCGGGGGCGGTTGGGCTGGGATCGAGAACATTGGGGTTGTTGGTGAGTGGGAAGAATAGTGAGAGGAGCGGGAGAAGAGAGGGTTGATGAAAGGTGTTGGAAAAGAGAGATGGGGAGGTTGGTAGATGGAACGAGGAGGAGTGGGAGAGCGAGATCTGAGATGCTGGAGGACGGATGATGGGTGACGACCTGTGAGTTCATATAAGAATGACCTCCTTCTTTCCCTCCAAACACCCAACGCCCAACACCCATGTTGCTAAATCCAGGCATCCTCGTGTGCCATGTTTCCCTAGATCTGTTTCCTACTCCGCCATTGAGACCGCTTTCAGTCAATCCAGTCATTCCAGTCAGCCCAGGTATCAAGCCCGACTTGACTCTGATCAGACATCACACAGGAAATTTGAAGACAAACTATCAACTCACCGACTCTGGTATTGCAGCAGACCCACATGTCAAGATACTTATCCGCCGCCATTCATTCATCCACTGACCTAGTACCACACTCCTGTCTAATGAGCGAGCTTTTAGCAGCCCCGAGTCCCGGCTATCTTCCTATCACCATCGCTATCGCTCGTTCCATCCACATCTCTGATTCAGGCTCCTCACAAACTCAAACTCGAACTCAATACCATCGAGTCAACCCACCATCCGATTCAACATCCAGAGCAAAAACGAAAGCAAAAATCAAATCAAAGCATCATCATCATCAATCATAATCAGCATAATAGTTTTCACTAACAGTATTTTTCCATAGCAATAGCAATAGCAATAGCAATAAAGATACGATAGCAATAAAGATATGATAGGCGATAGGCGATAGGTAGCACTCTCCTCCTCTTTCCGTGCGTGCGCGCGTGGATATACACCCTTCCATACACCCATACCTCCCTCCATCCTACCCGGCTCGTTGGCCTGACTTCACTGGCCTGACTTCCGAGTCCGAGTCCCACCGTAGGCATAACACGTCATGATCATACAAAAAACACAGAGAAAACAAAGACATAAAAACATAAACACAAAACACAAACAATAACACAAACAAAAGAAAACAGCCTCACAAAACCTCACAATCCACACTACACTACACTACAACCCGGCCGCACCCGTTCCCCGTCCACTCTTCTTCCCCCTAAACAGCCCTCCAAAAAACCTCCCGGCACCACCCAACCACGAAAAAATAAACACATTCCAAAAGCTCGCAAAGAAGCTCCTATGCCTCTTATGGCTGACTACATCGCTCCCAGACGTCCCGGGTCTCTCCTGCGCACTCGTAGTCGCAGCATCCTGCGGTTTCCTACGGGGGCGCACACCGCCTTCAGTGCCAGACGCTTGCTCTAGAGACAATTGTAAGAGCGGGCTCAGGGACTGGTTCCACACCGAGTGAGAGTAGATCTCACCTTCAGGGGTTGGTTCCAGGACCTCGACGGTGCGGTCTTGTGATGTGTCTGCGGGGTTCTCAGAGCTGGGGGAAGAGATGACAACGGTGGGGGGATGGTTTGCTAATGCTTCGTGGGGGGATTGGGATTCGGGGATGGTGGTACCATGGAGAGATGCGGAGGCGGGTTGCGGGGCTGGCTCCGTGATGAGTTCCTCGTCTGGGGCGCGGTGGGAGGTCGATTCATCGATGAGCTTCGTGTCCTTCTGCGAGCCTGGGTCGACGCCGTCGATGGATTTGTGGGGTTCTTCGAGGGTGTCATGGCGTTGGAGATGGGGGAGATCTACACGGGTTGATGGAGAGTGATTAGTAACCAAGGTTCCTTCGTAGGGGCCAGAGAGAATGTATGAAATAGTGCTCGTACTGTCTTTGCCTGTAGCATCAAGGCTCTCCGCCGTGTCGGCGACCTCAGCGGCGGTTTGGGCTACTTCGGCAATGGGCGTGGCAGATTTACGAGCGTCTTCTCCGGTAGCCGGCGATCCTCCGTCAGCCGCAAGGAGCTCGGCTGGGATTTCGGTCTTTGCGTTCTCATAGGATTCCTTGTCCAGCGTAACTTTGTCGTTGATGCTTGCAGTTGCGGCTTCGCCGGGGGTGTTGCCAGAGGCTGGAAGTGGATTGACAGAAAATTGCTGTTCTATAACATAGAAAAAACACACACAATCAGAATCAGTGTCCCATCCAATAGTGGTATAGGGAACTGAAAAACGACTTCTTACCCTTCTTTTTCTTTTCCTCCTCTTTCTTCTTCTGTTCGGCCTCTTCCCGCTCCTTCTCTTCCTTGATACGAGCCTCCTCGGCTGCACGAGCCTTTTCCTCCTCCTCTGCCTTGATCCGTGCTTCCTCCTCAGCTGCGGCCTTCTTGCGCGCCTCCTCAGCCTCACGTTCCTTGCGTTCCTTCTCTTCCTGCTCAGCCTTGAGGCGCGCAGCCTCCTCGGCTTGACGCTTCTCTTCAGCCTCACGGGCGAGACGCTCCTGTTCCTCCTTCTCGGCCTTGATGCGGGTTTCCTCAGCCAAGCGAGCTTCCTCAGCGAGACGAGCCTCTTCGGCCTTGCGAGCCTCCTCGGCCTCACGCTCTTGTCGTTCCTTCTCCTCACGTTCCTTACGCTCCTTCTCTTCCTGTTCAGCCTTCAGACGAGCTGCCTCCTCTTCGGCCTTCCTCTTCTCCTCAGCCTCACGTTCCAAACGTTCCTTTTCCTCCTGTTCAGCCTTGATGCGGGCGGCTTCTTCCTCGGCCTCGCGTTCAAGACGCTCCTTTTCTTCCTGCTCGGCCTTGAGGCGCGCTTCTTCTGTTTAACAAGTTAGAGCTGACAAAACGAGGGATAGGAGTATGGCAAACCTTCCAAACGAGCCTTCTCGGCGGCCTCCTCAGCAAGCCTCTTCTCCTCGGCCTCCCGTTCCAGACGCTCCTTCTCTTCCTGCTCAGCCTTAAGGCGAGCGGCCTCTTCCTCGGCCTTCCTCTTCTCTTCAGCTTCGCGCTCAAGACGTTCCTTCTCTTCCTGTTCGGCCTTAAGACGAGCCTCCTCAGCAAGACGGGCTTCCTCAGCTTTCCGAGCTTCTTCAGCTTCGCGCTCGAGGCACTCCTTCTCCTCCTGTTCGGCCTTGAGACGGGCGGCCTCCTCTTCAGCAGCCTTGCGTTGGCGCTCCTCCTCTGTAGCTAGCATTAGAATAGACTTGGTGCAGTAAGATCAATGAGACTGTACCTTCGAGGCGCTCCTTCTCCTCCTGTTCCGCCTTCAAGCGAGCAGCCTCCGCCTCCTCGGCCTTGCGCTTCTCTTCGGCCTCGCGCTCCAAACGCTCCTTCTCCTCTTGTTCGGCCTTGAGACGGGCGGCTTCCTCCTCGGCCTTCCTCTTCTCCTCGGCTTCACGCTCAAGACGTTCTTTCTCTTCCTGCTCAGCTTTGAGACGGGCCTCTTCGGCCAGACGTGCTTCTTCAGCGAGGCGGGCTTCCTCTAAGGAAGTGTTAGCTATGAAGAAATAGTGATTGAGTGGATGATTTACCCTCAGCCTTAAGGCGGGCTTCCTCCTCGAGGCGCTTCCTCTCGGCCTCCTCTTCCTCAAGGCGCTTCTTCTCAGCCTCCTCAGCAAGACGCTTCTCCTCGGCTTCCCTCTCGAGACGTTCCTTTTCTTGCTCGGCCTTCAAGCGGGCAGCCTCCTCCTCAGCTTTGCGTTTCTCCTCAGCCTCACGCTCCAAGCGCTCTTGCTCTTCTTGTTCGGCTTTAAGGCGGGCGGCTTCCTCCTCCTCAGCCTTGCGCTTCTCCTCGGCTTCACGTTCGAGGCGTTCCTTTTCTTCTTGTTCGGCTTTGAGGCGAGCTTCCTCCTCAAGACGCAGGCGTTCCTTCTCTTCTTCTAGATAGATATTAGCGATGGTTATGGAGCAACCGTTGATGAACTTGACAAACCTTCGGCCTTCTTGCGGGCCTTCTCCTCCTCTTGACGTTTGCGCTCGGCCTCTTCCTCTTCCTTGCGCTTACGCTCAGCCTCCTCTTCCTCCAAACGTTTCTTTTCGGCCTCTTCGGCGAGACGCTTTTCCTCGGCTTCCCGCTCAAGGCGCTCCTTCTCTTCTTGTTCGGCCTTGAGGCGAGCAGCTTCGGCAGCCTCTTCCTCTGCCTTTTTGCGGGCAGCCTCTTCTTCCTCAGCCTTGCGAGCAGCTTCGGCGGCCTCTTCCTCCGCCTTCTTACGAGCAGCCTCCTCCTCTTCGGCTTTGCGAGCAGCTTCCTCTTCTTCGGCCTTCTTGCGGGCGGCCTCCTCTTCCTCCGCTTTCCGAGCAGCCTCTTCGGCAGCCGCCTTCTCAGCAGCCTCCTTCGCAGCAGCCTCCTCAGACTCCTTGGCCTTGTCGTCTACTGGAATGACCTCCGAGTCGGGCGCCGGTTCCTCAGCAGCAGCGGCAGCATAAGATTCGACAGCAGGAGTGACGGGTGTTGACGGCTCCTCCTCCTCATCTTCACCCTCCTTAGGGGTGTCGGTGGTAGGAGTAGCAGTGCCGTTGGTGGCGTTGGACTTCTTCTTCTTCTTTTTCTTCTTCTTCTTGGCGGGCGTTGTTGTGCCTGACGACGGATCGGGCGTCGGGAGCGATGTGGTGTCAATGGGAGCGGGAACAGACTAATCAGAGACAACGAGAGAGTCAAGTCAGTGCCAATTCCGGCTGGGGCTGCGAAAATGAAGATGATGACGATAGCACGCGATTGGGAGAAGATGGAATCAATTGACGGACCTCGTCTGCGGCCGCAACGGGGGCTACTTCAGTGTCGGCCATGATGGAGGAAGGGGGATGGGTTCTGGGTTGCGGAGGTGCGGGGCCAGATAGCGGTCGAAGCGATGTAGAGGCGGGGCCCGTTCAGATGCTCAAGTGTCAACGTTGTTTTGGGTGGTTGGAATAGAGTCGAGTGTTGAGCGAGGCTGGGGGGTTGGTCGGCGGGTTTCGCAGCTCTCTGATGCTCTCTCTCGGTTTCGTCGGGGGGAAACGAGGGTGGGGAGCAAGAGTCGAGAGGTTTGGAAAAGTGCGGGTCTAGTTTTGGGGTGGCGGCGGTTAGCGCGAAACGAAAATCCGCGAGTGAGCAACGGCGCTGAGGTCGCTTCGCAACTGTGCAACCAACCGGAGAGCTGCCGGGTGTGGTTGGTGATGTCGACACCAGAAGGAATTCGAGTGCAGACGGCGGAGAGCGTGGACTCTACTAGACGTGTGGGATTGAGGTTGAAGAAGGAGGAGAGTGTGGTTGCAGAGAGAGGGAGGGGAGGGGAAGTGATGCGGGGCCGTGTAAATTGCGAAGAGTGGGGGGGGGAGGAGTCACTCACCACCGAGATGGGAACAGGAAGATAAGCAGAGCAGAGCTGCGGGATTCAATGACCACCAGCAGGGATTTCTCTTGAAATGGCTGTGTAGATGGATGCCCCAGGTAGCGGACGGGAGCACGATGGGGAGACGGGTATGGTGGAGAGTGCGGTGGGGAGAAGCCAGACAGGTGGGGAGGGGAGGCGGGGGGGAGGAGCAAGCACGTCGTTGCTTGGAGGAAGTGGAACCACGGCGGCCAACGCGGCCAAACAGAGACGACAGAGACGACGAGTACAGCCTAGGTAGGGACAACAGCGAGCTGCCCAAGGAGAGAGCCAGCAAGTGCCAGCCCCGCGGAGAGGATGTGATACTTGGGCAACATCACGTGCTGTTGTTTCCAGAGTGATGAGTTATGATTGTGGTATTCCTCGTCATTACGACAAGATATGGTGATGAAAGAAGCACTCCGATAGCGTATGAAAGTGGTCTCCCAACCCTCTCCAAACCATCACCGCCATCACCAATCCCCTCTTCTCCATCTTATCACATTACACCCAACCGCGATCAGCACAACCCAGCGCGTAACCCCACCAACCCCCCAAGCAATCCCCATCCATCCACCTCAATCCCCCTTCAATTCCTATCCCCTCACCATCTCTCCCCCTCTCCCCAATCATCTCACCTCATCTCTCCAACCATCACCATCACCATCATCATCAAGCCTCGTCCTCAAATCCCCACCACCCAATTTTTTTCTTTTGAGCCCAACGCAACCTGCATCAAACCCTCCACAGTTACAACACGCTGCAGGCGCAAAAACGTCACGCGTGCAGGGCGACAGACAACCCACCACACGTTTCTGGTAGGCGCACCCAAGGTGGCTAGGCGCTGGGACGGTTATGCGGTACGGCCTTTGGTGTTGGTGATGAGGCTTCATAGGTACCGTGGGAGAAGACGCTGCGGACTCTGTTCTGTGGTGTATAGATAGGTAAATGGGTTGGAGTCGGACGGATGGGATGTTATTGATGAGGTTGAGATTGAACTCAGCAGAGGTGTGAAAGAATGTGCACGAGCAAGTGTCGATGTCAATATCGATGACGTCCTCACCGCCCCACCTCTCGTCGTATCATCCACCATGACCATCACCATCACCATCAACTCCCTTACATCCTCCCATTATCATCAGTCTTCCATCTCTTCAACCTCCCGCGTTTGTCGCCCCCGTTTTCGACTTCTGCTTTGGACTGGATCACCGGTATGGTCACAGTCGATGTCGATACCGGCTGACCGAACGACTCGAGGATGAGCGCGGAGGGAGAGAAAGAGAAACAGCCCAGAAGGCAGGAAAGGGTCTGTGGGTGCCACGGTGGTGGTGTTGTTGCAGCATTACACATGCTGCCAGTGGGTTCGCACTACGTTGGAGCCAGGAGCTGGGAGCCCACGTTTTGGATGCCAGAGGAGGCAGTCGACTGATATTGTACCGGTGCGTACTCTACAATCCAAGTCACAATAGTCGTCAGTCCGCGGTAGATGTGTATATAGTGGCTTCACAGCATGACAGTTCCGTTGGATTCGGGGTTGAACGGCAAGTCTTTATCCTCCTCCATCGATGAATCAATCCATATCGCTGCATTTCAGCTGATGCGATCTTCCGCTGGATACCATCAACGCCTCTTCTGAGCTTTTCTTGGTAGGTACCAGCCTTTGACTGTACTGTACATTGAAAAAGATATACATCAGCCCATCGTCATATCATGCCAGGCCCAACACCCGCCTCAAGAATCCTATGCAGCATCTCCAACCGCCACCTTGCCGCTTCGCTTTGTGAACCTCAAGTCGCGTGTTTATGTACAGTACCGGGAGTTCTAAGTATGTTTGTGCGGTATTGGAAGGTACAGCATACAATACCCCGCCGCAGATCACTGCACTCCCTGGACTCTCTGTGGTCGCTACAATGGTGGTGCGAGTGTGACCCTCCTCTGTAGAGTTCTCGGTTACGTATGAGAATCAACATGATGGTGTGTAGTGTCCGTGTCAGTGTCAATAGAAGTATCAAAACCTGGTGACTTTGATAGAGCGTGTTGGACATGTGTAGTGGGGATTACAACAATTGGCGTTGAGGTTTTCAAGTTGTGGAATGTCATGGAGTTTGGTGGCGTACTGCGAAAGAGGAAATGGAGAGGAGAGAGATAATTTGGAGTGGAAGTTGTGGACATAGGTATTGGAAAGAGGTGGGAGAGGTGTGGGGATGATGATACTGGGGCGAAGGAAAGAGAGAAGGATAGATGGATGGAATTTAGAATATGGTGATCGTTCATGAAGTGACATAAGACGAGAGTGTGGAAACGTGATGCAGTCTCGACTCATACATACAGACTCTGAGGCTCATGCTTTGCGGCAATGGTGGATGATACCAATCTGAATGCTCGGGGTTCGGCATCTCGGGGTGTTGTTCAGGTTGTAGTGGGTTTGTGCTGTGGTGGTAAGAGAAGTTCTATGACGCATTGATATGGGATTCTCGAGTTCTTGCTTGTCATAGAGAATAGGAAATTCAGCTTTCCAAGATGTCATTGAAGCTGGAAGTTTATACTGTTCAGTCATGATGGACCGTTCTGTGCTCGTCAAGTCGTTGGGATGGAGTACAGGCGTCCAGCTTGGATCTATACGGTGATTGTGCTGGTACCCCGGAGTTAGAACGAAATCATTACAAACCTTACCTATACTCCAAGTCAACCTTTACTTTAAGTATAAAATCTTGTTGGCAAGCCTCACACTGTTTTCTCCCCCAACGCCATGACCATCGGTTCCTGGTCTCGCCTCTCACTCTGTCTCTCGCTCCGTTCGCCGACACTCACCCCAAGGGCCCATCCTGACATCATCCCCCTCCCAATCACTCCTCATCTCATCCCGCAGTAATAATCAGCGTAATGACACCGCCAATCATCCCCTCATCAATCATCATGACTGCGAAAATCCGTCGGTGCCATCTCGGGTTCTGGCTTGGCACGCAATCTGCAGCCGCGCCCACTCTGGGGAACGTCACAGCAAAAAACCCCGCCCCGCTCTGTTCTTGTGTGCGTGTGTGTCGTCTCTCTGTTCTCTGCTTCCATACCCGCTACCATCCGCCTGCCACCGTCGACGACGACAAACCGCTACGCTCCGCCGCCGCTGATATCGAGGATTGAAGGTTGCCGGAAAGAGTTTAAGTGATTCAAAGGATCAAGATGGCTGATACTACGAAGAAGGTGGAGGAGGTCGAGGTTGGTAGGTGTTGCGATTTCCTTTGGTCATGACCATGAGAGCAGGAGCTGGAGTATTTGAGAGCAGAGAGATGCGGGGATTGGAGAGGGAGGGGTAGCATGGTCGGCTGGAACGGCGGCGGTGATGATGATGGAGATGAAGGACGATGACGGTTCCACTGTGATGGAGGAGGAGGTACCGCCGGGACCTGATGGAAGAAGAAACCAGTTGGGCTATGAAGAAGCGAACATGGCAAGAGGAAAGATTTGATGGCTGACTTGAAGAAAATAGACTACACCATCGCCAACCCCAACACTCTCGCAAAGTACAAGGATGCTGCGACCATTGCGCATAAGGTCCTCGCGGAGGTCATCAAGGCTGCTACCCCAGGCACCACGATATTGAGCTTGTGCCAGAAGGGCGATGAGCTTTTGGAGGAGGAGACTGGCAAGGTTTACAAGGGAAAGAAGATTTCCAAGGGTATGGGGGACTTTTTCTCCACTCATTGATCCGGAGACGCCCAACGACCGAAATGATACTAATTGATATCCCAGGTATTGCATTCCCGACCACCATCTCGCCCAACGACATTCTCACCCCGTACACCCCCATCCCTTCTGAAGCCGCCGAAGCCGCCATCACCATCCACGAGGGCGATGTTCTCAAGATCCAGCTCGGAGCACAGATTGACGGCATGCCCGCCATTGTCGGTGACACGATTGTGGTTGGAGGCGCCTCGAAACCCGAACAAGCCGACCTCCTCCTCGCCACCCACTACGTGACCGAGGCTCTCCTCCGCTACCTCATCCCGGCCGCCGCGCACCCCTCCAACACCGAAGAGAAGCCCTACAAGGCGCCCTCTGCCGCCGCCATCAACCAGACTCTCGCCAAGATCGCTGCCACCTACGGCTGCAAGCTCGTCGACTCGACCACCACCTTCACCCTCGACCGCAACGAGATCGAGAGCAAGAAGAGGCTGGTCCTCAACCCTGGCGAGAACGTGCAGAAGTCTGAGGGTGCCTCCGAGATCAACGATGTGTGGGGCGTGGAAGTTGCTGTCACCCGGGGCTCCGGGAAGGTCAAGGAGATGAAGGACAAGCGTGCGACGCTCTTCAAGAAAAATGATGCCAAGTACCAGTTGAAGCGTCAGAGCTCCAGGCAGACTTTCAACGAGATCCAGAAGAAGTTCGGTACCTTCCCGTTCTCGCTGCGACAGCTCCAGGATGAGAGGAGCGCCAAGATGGGTGTGTTGGAGTGCGTGCGCGGAAATGTGTTGCGCCAGTTCGAGGTGTTGGGTGATAAGGATGGCGAGATCTGCTCCAGGATCTATATCACTGCTGGTACGTAGAAATCTCATTACCTCCTATGGTGGAGGAATTAGAGCAAGCTAACGGTCCCACCACTTAAGCCGCCACAAAGAACGGCATCGTCAAACTCGCCGCTCCCGAACCCCTCGACGTCGAGAAGGTCAAGAGCGACAAGAAGATCGAAGACCAGGAGATCTTGGACCTCCTCGCCATCCCGCTTGCCCAGGACCCCAAGAAGAAGAAGAAGGCGAAGAAGGCTGCTGCTCCTGCCGCTGCTGAGACTAAGGCGTAAAAATTGAGGTGGATGGAGATGTTGGGTGGTGGCCTTTGATGCGATGCGATGCGATGTGATGTGATGGGAAGGGGGAGTCAAAACTATCGTAGCGGAATAGGACTTGGAATACAATGCTGCTTGTTGCGATGGTTCATGTTAAGCTGATTTGTGTGCGTGTGTGAGACAATATCCCTGGTGTGGACTGGAGTACCGAGGTCACGGGCTCGGAGATGAGATCATGATTATGATACTGTAAAAATGCATTTGTCTGTGATAACGTGTATCACATCTTAGAACCCCTGGAGTATCCCGCCGCTTGCCTCGCCTCACCGCTCCTCTCTGTTATGTATACCCTCTTATGGAGTTCCGTCCCTCCGGCCTCCTCCCTCCACTTGTCACTTGTACCTCACCCCAATCCTATACCAACAGGTACACATGAACCCCCCTGCTCATCTATCTACATGTTGGTGTGCGGGTATATCTATTTATTCGGTAACGCGATGTCATGTCAGTGAAAATATGTTCTCTGCTCGTATATGGAACATTGTGAAACACTGACACCGCCTCGCATCGGTGTGAGAGAGAATAGCACACGACGTAGAAGATACTATCCCCGCTTGTTGCGGGGTAGAAATTGGGGATTGGAGGGACTTTGTAGAGTACTGGAGTAATAAAGTACGGCCAGCCTGAGTGTGCAGATATGATAGAGCTTCGGCGGATAATAATCTCAAAACCCGGAGGTAGAACAATTATATCTACTCCGATCACCACTTCAACTCCAATCCAACAGTCGGCCAGCGCGATGGTCAATCAGCTTCAGTGAGAGATGCCTTTAGAACTTCATTCGTACAATATACTCTACCATGCGGCTACCCGGAAGCTGTAGAAAATGATGTCTCTGCAACCTCATATCAACGTGAGATGGAGTAGAGTAGTCACGGTAGACAGCAATAGACATGATGGTTGACTGTGCAGTGAGTCTGTGGCATTCCGATTTCGCAAGCACTAATACGTACCGGTACCGTGTACAAGTAACTAGATAACTATATAACTAAACGGAAAGAACATTCCCCGGAGGGATCCTGGAGGGCAGGTTGGATTCCATCTGATGGACTCAGAGGTGTTGCGTATCCAAGATGCATAGTTGCACTATGCTGGGGTGGAATGAAACGGGTGTTACAGGTTTGGGGGAGGGGCAAGTTGAATGGGCTTAAACAACGACGACGACGGTGCGGCTATAATAGATAAATAGATAGCTCGAGGCTCGGAGAGTGTTTTCAATTCCCCAGTTCTCAATACTTCTCTCCCACTCACTCACTCGCCAGCTTAAACTGCCCTCACCATCAATCACTTAGCATCCAATCTCATCCCCCTCCTACATCGATCCATTTCCCCCCCAGATCGACCCCAATGTTCACCCCAGACCTAATAACCTTCACCCCCCCGCTCCCGCTACCCGCCGCTCACCTCCGCCCTGGACCACCATACCCAGCCTACGAGTACACCTCTACCTACAGCTCCTCCTCGCTCCTACCCTACTCCTCTCCGTGCCCGCGGTCTCGATTCTCAGCTTACTCATCCTCCCCTGCGGACTCCCAGGAAGCGGACGAAGAAGATGAAGCTGAGCCCCAGACAGAAGTTGACGATGATGAGTCGTCACCCGTTCCACACGCCACCCAGCAGCGTATACAACAACAACAGCAGCAACAGGATGTAGTAAAACCTGAACCAGAACAAATGGCCCCGGCTGGTGTAAACCCAGTCCATAAAAACCCCCCAAGAACCCGAGCCGCGAGGGCCACCAAGAGACAACCAGGACAACCGGGAAACCGGGCACGGGTACACCAGCGAAGACGCCCATACCCGCAATGGTATTATCCCCATTTCCCCATCAGCTTTGAGAGGTCCGGGGCCAGGCCCAGAGAAGCAGCCCCGCGGCTGGAGCAGGGACGAGTCGAACAGGTTGAAGTTGAGGTTGAGATGGAGGTTGTTGGTAGCTCACCGCCACTACCGTTTTGCCACCGTGACAGTGACACTTCTCCGCTGACGTCTAGAACGCTGCTGTATTTTGCGGAGGAGGGGGTGCAGGAAATGGAGGATATGGTGGATGGAGACGTGAATGCTGATGATGATGATGATGATGATGATAAGGCCCATGGTGATGATGGCCACTCCCGCACCCAATGTCAATGCCACTTTCTCTTCCCCTTCACAACAGAGCAAACCAACACTGGGGCCTCTTATAACAACAGCTCGATGATAACAACACCCCCACCCCCACCCCCACCCCCACCCCACCACCATCACCACTATCATCATCACCACCATCAACTCCTAATCTTCTACCTCGGCGCTCTCTACCTCTCGCTCGTAATCTCGCAGCACCTGGGTCTCAACCTGTTGCCATGCTGTCTGGCGCTATGGGCGCCGGTTGTGGTGGTGGTTGGGAGGAATCTGGGGGCATGTGTTGGGGCCCTCGGGGTGCTGGGGCTGTGTGTGGTTGAGAGGGTTGGCGTTGGGGTGCTGGGGTTGGGGGTGGAGGGGGTGGAGATGATGGTGGAGGTTTTGGTGGGGGGTAAGGGGGGCCTGGGGATGGGGGAGGATGAAAGGGACGAGGAGGAGGGGGAGAAGGTGTGGTGGAGGTAGTTGTAGTAGGAGGTAGGTAAGCATGGAATGGTATTGTTAATATGAAAGGGAGTTCGAGATCACTGATCGAATTCCGTAAACGTCATGACATAGCGTAAAATACAGGTACACACACATAAAAATACATCACAAACATCAACTCAGCCTACTACCCCCTCTATCCCAACCACCTCAACAGCTTCCACAACCTACAACAGCTTCTCCCCCGGCCTCTCCACAAGCTGTTCCATCGCCTGTGCAACCTCCTCCAACACCTCCCTCGCAACACTCTCCCACTCTGTAAACGTCACAATCTCAAGCACCATCTCCTTCCCATCCGTGCTCGCAAACGCCTGGAACTTCCACTCTCTCAATGGCTCCAAATGCGGATACACCGTTTCCATCTTCCCGACGGCCTCACCAAACTCCAGCTCCTCAACATGCGCCACATCCTGATGCACCACGGTATCATACCACTCGATCCCCTTCCATCCCGGCTCGTCTTGGACGCATAGTTTAGTAATCTCCGCGAGGCCGATACCTTCATAGGGTGTGCTCGAGATATGTTGCTGCTGCACCGCAGTGAGCAGGTCGAGACCCGTCATATCCTCACTCAGCATCGCGCGGTGCGGGATGTACTGCCAGCACGGGCCCATGATGTTATCAGCATTCGGGAGCCCGGTGTTACGGCCCGTCACAACCTCTCCAAACACGACATCTCTGCTTCCGAAACGGCGGGCGAGAGTGAGGGCCCAGGCGGCGGTTGGAAGCGTGGCGACCGTGATATCCTTCGACCGTGCGGAAATGTCAACTGGTTTCTGGATGAAGAGAGATTTCTTGTCCTTGAGTGGGATGTCTGGGCGGAGGAGGGTCATGGAGGAGCCTTTGAGGAGGTCGCGCCAGTAGGGGATGCTTTGCGGGACGTTTTCGCGGAGGACGTGGTGGACGAAGCCGGAGAAGGGGAGTGTGTCGACCACCGGGCGATTTTCGTAGAGCGCGGAGAGTTGGCGGAGGATTAGCGGGAGGCAGATTTCGTCGTACTGGGAGTGCGAGATGCGGAAGAGGAGGCAGGAGCGCCCGGAATCCGTGCTCAGCACAAAGAAGAATTTGACGAAGGCGGAGCCGTGCGGGAGCGAGGTTTGGACGTCGAGATTGCAGAGATTTTGGCAGAAGGTTTCAAGGTCGCCTTCGATGCTGTATTCGACAATGTCGGCAATGAGGGTTTCGAGGACGACGCCGTAGGTGTTGGTGTCGTGGGAGATGAAGATGGTGCGGAGCATTTCGTTGCGCGCGATCAGCTCTTGACAGCTGTTGAAAAGGTGGGGACGGTCAACAGGTTTGTCAAAGTAGAAGAGCTCGTAACGCGAAGAGTAACGCGGGAGTTGAATAGTGCCCTGGACAGCAATCTCCTGGAGTTGACGAGTGGGGAGAATGTCTTGAATCTTCCAGTCCTTGTTGGCGAGGGCGGGACGCACAGCTTCTTCGATAAACTTGTCGGTTGATGGGATATCAAGCAGTGAGAAAGGCGTGGCAGGAGCAGCTTCCTTCACGACCTCCCTTGTAGGCTCGAGCTCCTCAATAATCTCCGACATATCGACAAGACGGCGGTGGCTGAAGATTTGAGCAACCGTCAACTTGAATCCTTCCATCCGGCATTCCGAGACAAGTTTCATGGCCGCGATAGAGTCGCCTCCAAGTTCAAAGAAGCTGTCGGTAAGACCAATGTCCTGCTCTTCCATCATCAGGATACGGCTCCAAATCTTCAACACCTTCTTCTGCTTCTCGGTGAGAGTTGCATTCGATGTCCCGGAAGACTGCTTCTTGATCGGCGCGGGTGGACGTCCAAGTTCTCCCTTTTTGCCCATGAAGACGATCGATCCATCCGGGGTGAATTTGACAAGTTGGCCCGTCTGGTAAACGCGCGCCTGGCGACCTTCAACATCCTTTGATCCCGCAGAAAGCCAGCTGGGATTCTCGATAGCCGGCAAGCCCAGTTCAGCCGAAGTCTCAATCGCCAATTCACCGACCGCGCCAGCGGGGAGGAGATGCTGATCAACCTGGTCAACAATCCAAGCAGCGGTAACATTCTCCGCATTCTCACCCAACACCTCCTTTCCATTCTCCTTGACGCTCTTCGTGCCTTCTTCACTCAACCTCCACAACAGCTCTCTATCACTCTCCTCCAGCACCTCAACATCTCCAATCTTTCCACTGGTATCATCCACAAACAACTTGACGACCTTCGAAAACTGTTCCAAAGCCCTTTGCATATGCGGCACCTGGACCATCTTCGAATCGAAACTCGCCATCACGAGGAACCCCTTCGGATCCAGCGAGCACACGAGCATAAGACCATAAGAATTAAACTTCAAAGCCTCACTGGCCGCTTCCTCATCGCCCGCGGGGACGAATTTATTGGCCGGACATTCCTCTTCCGTGGGGGCATTCGGGTCTTCTTCAATGGTCGGATGCAACACGAGTCCAGTGCGGAGCTCGCAAGCCTCCTTTGCGTCAGGGCTGAGCCGGCGAATATGCTGCAATCCCATATGCTCATGTGGGATACGGTCGACAGTCTGCTCATGAATTGACTGGAGGAAATCCGAGATGCGGGTCTCGGGGTCGAGGCGAACACGCATAGGGACCGTGGTAATCATGGGACCTTCGATAAGCTCAACTCCCGGGACTGGCGCGTTTCGTCCTGTGAGGGTTTCGCCGAAAACGACATCGTTGGAGCCGATGTACTGAGCGGCGACGACGGCCCAGGCACCACGGATGGCCGTTGCGAGGGTGGTGCTGGATTTCGCGGATTGCGGGAGTGTGATGTATTCTTCGAGAAGGGAGTCGGCTTGTTGTTGATATCCTGTTTTGGGGAGAACGGGGAATTGGAGACCGCTGGCGCCGTCGAGCTGCGAGCGCCAGTAGTTCTCGGCATCAGTGCGGTTCATGCCGTCGAGGTAACGGATGAAAGCTTTGAATGGGGCACGGAGATCGGTTGGGAGGCCGCGGTAGGCATTGTTGACGCGGTCGACGACGAGAGGCATGGACCAGCCATCGTAGAGAGCGTGATGGATTGTGAGGACCAGATGAACCTGAAAATATCATTAGAACCTGTAACAAGAACAAGCAAGTGGGAATCATACCTTAGAAGTCTTCTCATCCTCCACAAGTCCAAACCTCGCGAGGGGCTCACCAAGCTCCATCGGCGTTGCCTGAGCTTTGGTAACATACTCCTCAACGCAATTGCTCGTATGCCATGTAATCTTCTCATTGACAACGACCTGAACCAATCCGCGTCCCACAACCTGTACAATCCTGGTCCGGAGAATCGGGCAATCAACATGAGCAGCCTCAAAAGCGACCTGCAACTTCTTCGCGGTCTCCAAATCCTTCAACTCGACAACACGGGACGCGATATACGCCTCGCTGACCTTCGCCGACAGGGCCATGAGACCTTCCTGAAGGGGCGTGCACTTGTACACATCTTCAACTAATGCCGGATCCAAGTTGCAAAGCTTCGCAACCTCTTCTCTGGCTTTGTCAGCCTCCCAATCGCCAAGCAACGAGAACGGAGGGATCTCAGATGATCCCTCGGATTCGGTGGTGGCGACAGTCGCCATTCCCTCGAGAGTCGGATTCGTGAAGATTTGCGCGACAGTGAGGGAGAGGCTGTCAATGCGAGCAGCGGCAACCAGCTTCATTGCGCGGAGCGAATCACCTCCCAACGCAAAAAAGTTGTCTTCGATCCCAATCTCCAGGTCAGAGCCGAACAGCTTGGTCCAGAGCGCATGGATCCGGAGCTCCATCTCAGTTCTGGGAGCTGTCTTTTCAACAGTTTGGACACGGAATTTGGCGAGTTGCTGCTTGGACATGGCGAGACCGATTTCGTGAAGACGCTTGCGATCCGTCTTGCAAGACACCAAGAGCGGGATCTCTCGCAGGGGGATATATGCGGTAGGAACCATGTAAGTGGGAAGGTGAGCCGCGAGCTGCTTATCCATTCCGGCGAGAACAGTCTGAAGCTCAGAGGAAAGAGCCACAATCGGAGTGTTGATATCATCCTGATGATTCTCCTTCTCCTTCTGCTCTGCCACAAAGGCCACGAGAGTTGGCTCTGCAGACTTGCTCCCGGGGGTGATGACTTCGACGACGACGCTAGTGCCAGCAGGCAAGAGATGACGAAGATGGTGCTCAATCTCTGCCAGCTCGACCCGTTGACCACGAAGCTTGACTTGACGATCCTTCCGCCCGACGAACACGATATCGCCAGATCCATCAGGGTCGTATCTGACCAAGTCTCCGGTCTTATAGAGCCGTCCATGTCGAGCTTCGAACCCATTCGCGCCGGCCAACAACCACGCCGGGTCCTCGATAAACACTTCCTTCGTCTTCCCCGGCTCATTGAGATACCCCAACCCGACAACGGGGCCCTCAACAAGCAACTCACCCACGCCTCCAATCGGGGTCAACACATCATGATCATCAGCATCAACAATCCAAGTTGATCCGCCGACACCCTTTCCAATACTGGTATACGTCTTTCCTTCACCGATATCATTATTGATAGTACAGCCAACCGTACACTCTGACGGGCCATACGCAATAACGACATTCGTCAAGCGATTCCACGCATCTGCATCTCTCGCCGATACCGCCTCACCGCCAAGTCCAATCACCTCCAAACTCGGGAGAATATCGGGATCCAGCACTCGCGCCACCGAGGGGGTCATATGTGCCATGTTGACCCTCATACCACGGATGGCGCCGCTGAGGTCGTTGACGCGCTGGTCGTCGGAGGGGACGCAGATACACCCGCCGTGGGAGAGCGTGCAGAGCATGCAATCAATGCTGACATCGAAAGCGTAGGACGCGAAATCGAGGACGCGGGAGTGCGGTTTATATCCGACAGCCTCAGCGCGGGGGATAGCACCAGAAGTGTAGTTTGTGTGCGAGATGACGACGCCCTTGGGTTTACCGGTGGAGCCGGAGGTGAAGATGGTGTACAGCGGGGAGTCGCCTGGGATATCAGCCGGGAGAACACTGGTGTCGATATTCTCGACTTGTTCATCCCGGAGACCAGGACCAACGATAATGAGGGTTGCTGCGGCGGGCTTGAATTTCTCGCCGAGTTCGGCTTGGGAGGCAGAGGTGAGGACAACGGTAGCATTGACTTCTTCGGCGATGGTGCGGAGACGGGCTTCGGGTTGGTGGGGGTCGGTGAGGACGAAGCAGGCGCCGGTTTTCATGATGGCGATAACGCCAATCACGGTCCATGAGGATTTCTCGAAGCAGAGGGGGACGGTGCTGCCGACGCCAATGTTGTGCTGGGTGGCCAGGCGGACAGCCAGTTGAGTTGAGAGGCTTTCAATTTCTCCGTAGGTGAATTCGCCATCCCATGAGAGAACAGCGGGCCGGGAGGGGTCTTTCTCAGCCCATTCGGAAATGTACTTGTGTGTGGGAGTCGAGATGATGGGAGGGACAGGTGTATTCCATTGCCACAGCTGGGAGAGCTCGCGAGATCCGAGAGTTGTAGATTGAGGGAGTGTTTGAGTGGAGTCGGAAACGAGGGCTTCGAGGAGGTCGAGGAAGGTGTCGAGGACAATGGTGAGGGCGCGGGGAGGGAGAGAGGTCAACGATGACGCATTGCGCATGTAAACGCGTGATCCAGAAACTCGAGCTTCGATGCCCCACTACAATCATCAATTATCACGTCAGTTGTAGTTTTGGAGAGCATCAGATAAAAAACTAACCTCTGCGGAGAGCACAGCAGCGTTCTGTGCATCAGTGAGCAACTGGAAACTTGTTGATTCGTCTTGTAATGTTATATTCTTAGCTCGGAGAGCTTCAAGAGCCTGGACAATGCTCTCATTTCCTGTAGCAACAACATCTGTCACAGCTCCGGACATTTTGTTGGAGCCATCTGAAGGTACGAAGCTCCATGTCGGAACGGTCTCAGTGCCAGCACTCCATCTCGACAACAGAGTCACCCAAGTGAGCAACAAGTATTCCACAAATTGTTCAGATCCGTTCAACTTCTCCAGCAGTTCAACTTGATACTCCTGCCATTTTTCTGTTGATTGTATCTGCCAATATCATCATCAGTTGAGAGCTCTCTCGCACACACGGGAGAGGGTATGTAGGAAACATACGTTGCTGTGTTCCTTTCCATCCACCTGCGGAACAGCTGCATCAACGTTTCCACCTGCTGATCCATTCGCCAACTTCAGCTCTTCCAGCTGCATGATGTATGCGCGACCGTTGAGGTTTCGGGTATCAGGGGAAAAAAAGAAAGAAAGAGGAGTGGGGTGGATAGATGAGATGAGGTGAAGGCCGGCAGACACACACACGAAAACAAAAAGATAGCCGGAGAGAGTGAAGAAAGATGGTTGTGACGAAGAAAGCGGCGTTATCAGATCAAGAAGAGCTGGAGGTAGCTTTGGACTCTCCGGCTTGTGAGGGGTAATAAGGTGATCTGCCCCGCCTTTGCGAAGCTCCGGCTTTTTAGCCGATCTCACCAGCTTCGTCCGGGTCGACCATCTTATCTGATGCCATTTTTCACGTATCCCTGCCTGTCCGTGGCATCCCTGGGGACAAGAAACGGACTTGTGTGCGTGGATCCGAGGATCGGAGCGGAAGGTGTATGTGGGAGAGAGAAGCCGGCCTTTTCTCCGGGACTTTTTCCTGGCCGTTTGTACGTACGGCTTTTCTGGGGGGATGCAAGTTAGAAAATTACGAGGTGCGAATCATATTCTGTGAGCGCTTTTTATCTGATCAAACCTGAACGCCTCGTCTATCTATCGATGCTAAAGAGAGGTGTATATACAACTAGTTCAACACCAAATATTCTCCGCGATACTTTGCCGGGAAATCCTTCTCAGCCCACTCGTTGTACGTCATGCCTGCGGCCGCGGGGGGCATCTTAACCATCAATGGTACCACTACCTCCTTGTCAGTTCCCACAACCTCCGGCTTGTGTACGACTTTCTCGTCCAGCTCCTCGAATCCCAGCTTTCTGTAGAGTCCAACACCCTGCTCCGACGACTCCAAATACACAGGCAGATTCAGCTTATCACCCAATTCGATCCCCCACTGCATAAGCAATGCGCCCACGCCCTTCCTCTGGTGATCCGGGTGAACTGCAACAACCTGACAATCTATAGCATCCCGTCAGCTGTCCCTGCATTGAAGCCCGCACAAACGTCACCCCAGGATCTGGAGACCTACAAACATGGGGTCTTCCCTCCCACAGCTTCTCCTTTGCTCTCCACAATGGCTTGAGGATGGCCTCGCATCTCTCCTTCTCCTTGCCCTGTAACCATGTAATCTCCGGGCTCTTCCACTCTTCGTATGTCCTCTCCTTCCAGTACACGTCATATGTCGCCATTCCCACAATTTTGCCGGTCTCGGTGTCGAGACACTTGAGCGTGTGCTGCTGCGATGCAGTCTTCCACCATTCTATTGTGTGCGCGGTGTGACCCTTGCGGAACTCTTCGCCAGTGTGGCCAGCGGGGAAGAGAGCATCGAGGATAGGCTGTCCCTCGAAAGCCGCAAAGTAGCAATCGTAGATAGCGGGGACATCGGGGATGAGGCCAGGGAGAACGACGAGCGGCATGTTGGTGAGGGAGTATAGGACGCGGAAGAGTGACGATTTGGAGAGTTGACGAGAAGGAGCTCAAGCTGCTAACTGCTGGGAAGCTTTGGACGGAATAGAGAAAGCCGACTCAAACTCCCTTGAGCTCCCCCCTCCTGCCCATCTCCCCCGCTTTCTTTCGACTCCCATCGGCCCCCCCACCAGCTAGTGACGCGCATGTATGTGTGTGTTGGGATCTCCCATCCCTCAAGCCGGGGCGGGAAAATCTGCACCCGCGTATTCCCGCTCTTTGGTCGATGATGCAGTGGTGAAAATTTTTATCTGATCATGCGATAAGGACCTCGGATGAGGGCAGCGAGAAGAATGAGCACTTTACCAGGATCACTCGGAGAAAACCGTTATCTGATCCCGTGATAACTTTATTCGGACATCACAGGCGCCGACGCGATCTCGGTTTTTTTCCTACACCCCACCACGACGCCCCGACCCCACGGCCCCCCCTACCTACCTTACATACACCCTGTCGGTTGCTAGCCAAGATCCTGCCGAAAGCCATTGCGAGCCGGATGGATGATGGTGATGATGGTGGTGGTGGTGGATGATGATGGCGCCAGCGTTCCAGATGTTCAGCGTCACCAAGCAGCGGGCGCACCACCGCCGTGCACCACCGCCGTTCGGACTTCCGCACACCCGCCGCGGCGCGGATCGAGAGAATTGCAGTGCGGAATTTCATTTAGCGGCTAAACCGGGTTTGTGCAAGGTCGCTGCTTGAGGCCGAAAGACGAGGCTACTGCAGAACCGAGTAAAGAATGTGTCCCATACGGAGAAGGGAGGGAGAGCTTTGGTGCGAAAGGCCAGGGTCAATCTAACTATACTATACGTTGTGGTGCTGGTGCTACTGGCTCGAGAACATTTCACCTTGCGATCGAGTCTGGGCGGCCTTGTCGACATCAACTTTCATCCATCCATCTCCGTCAGCTTCAGTATAATCTCTGCGCGTGTTGCTGTCGAAGCATCTTCGAGATCCCATCTGCTCGTTCGTGCAATTCTGAGGTTTGTTTGCGGTCAACAAGGTGTGGGAGCAGGAATCTCTAACAGAAACTACAGTCACGTGCCAAACACCGAAGATCAGAGAGCAAGTTCACACATCAACGCTCCTGCAGCTCCCCATCGACGAGTCGTCGTGTGAGCTTGAGCAGCAGGAAGGAAGACAGACGGGGCTCCCTGAGCCCTCGCCAGCATCATGGCCTCCAAGGAAGCGAACAGCGACAGCAACGCTGCTGTTGCAACAACTCCTCCAGCACCCAGCAAGACGCGAGAAGTCCGTTTTCCGTCATCTCCCCTTATCAGATCATCTACTCACCGTCTCATCTAGATCTTCACAAAGTTCACCCAGTATTTTCGGCTCCTCGTCTATGCTGAACCCTCGAAGCGCGAAATCCTCCTCCTATGTGTCGGTCTCCTGGCCTCCATCGCCGCCGGTGTCCCCTTCCCCATGCTGGGTATCCTCTTCGGTCAGTTGATGGACGACCTCAACACCGCAACTTGCAGCGCCAATACTCAGGATGCTGCTTCCGCTGCCGCATATCAGGCTGCTGTCAATGACAAGGTCCTGAAGGTTGTATACATCAGTATCGCCAGCTTTGTTCTCATCTATACCTACATTCTGTCATGGAATCTTGCTGGTGAACGTCTTGCGCAGCGGCTCCGTGCAAAGTACTTCAAGAGCTTGCTGCGTCAGGAGGCATCGTTCTTCGATAAGCTTGCTGCTGGAGAAGTGTCGTCACGTCTCAATGGTGATATCCAGTTGATTCAGGCTGGCACTTCAGAGAAGGTCGGCATCTATGTTGCTACCCTCTCCTTTTTCGTCACGTCCTACATCATCGCTTTCATCAAGGATGCAAAGCTGGCTGGAACCCTCATCTCCCTTGTTCCGTGTTTCTTCGCCATGTCGCTTGTTGGCGGTCACTACATCAAGAAGTTTGCTGGCCGCATGTCGGATTACTCGGCCAAAGCTTCATCTCTGGCATCAGAGGCGTTGTCGAGCATGACCATCGTCCACGCTTTTGGAGCCAACAAGAAGCTGGAGAAGAAGTTCTCGGAGAATCTTCAGGGCGCGAAGAAGGAGGGAATTCACAAGGCTGTCACTACCAGTATCCAGTCTGGACTTCTATACTTCATCGCGTTCTCTGCGAATGCGTTGGCTTTCTGGATGGGAAGTCGGACTATTGCCGATGCTGTTGGATTGAACAGAGAGGAGGCGAGTGTGGGAACTACCTACACTGTCATCTTCTTGTTGGTTGATGGTGAGTTTACTTTTGGTGTGGTGAAAATTCGGTTTGCTAACCCCTTTTCCAGCAACTCTCATGCTGAGCCAAGTCGCCCCCTTCCTCCAAATTTTCGGCTCGGCGGCCGCGGCGTTCGAGAAACTTGAGAAGGACATCAACCACCGTTCATCGATTGATGGAACCGAGGAGACTAAGGGTATTCATCTGAGCCCAGAAACTATCAAGGGTCACATTCAGCTCTGTGATGTTTCCTTCATCTACCCATCCCGTCCGGACACCATTGTCCTTCAGAAGATTTCGGTTGATTGTCCTGCTGGCAAGCACACTGCCATCGTTGGTCTCTCTGGCAGTGGTAAATCCACGATTGCTGGATTGGCAACTCGGCTTTATGATCCCACTGAAGGAACTGTTCTTTTGGACGGTCAGAATCTCCGCGAAATCAACGTCCGTAGCCTCCGAGGCTACATCAGTCTTGTCCAACAAGAACCGTCACTTTTGGATCGTTCCATCCTCGAAAATATCGCTCTTGGTCTCATCAACTCGCCTCGTCATGCACATCTCAAAGATACTCTGATGACCTCCCAGCTTTCCGAGATTGCGGAAATCCTCCGCAAGGGAAATGATACCCTTGACACCATTGCTGCAAGCCGTGGCGCTGAAATCACTGAAATCATCAAGCTGGTTCGTGATGCTGCTGAGCAGGCCGATGCGTTGAACTTCATCAACCGTCTTGAGCACGGATTTGCAACTTCTGTTGGCTCCAGTGGCGGAAGCCTTGTCAGCGGAGGTCAGAAACAAAGAATTGCTGTTGCCCGCGCTCTGATCCGTGATCCAGCCATTCTCATTCTCGATGAAGCGACTGCGGCCTTGGATTCGGCCAGTGAACAGAGGATCATGGCGGCCATTGAGAAGGCTGCTGAGGGACGGACATTAATCTCGATTGCGCATCGTCTTGCGACCATAAAGAACGCCGACAATATCATTGTCATGGGACAGGGAGGTTACATTCTCGAACAAGGTACCCATTCTGAGCTCATTGCGAAGGATGGCGCGTACGCTGGGCTGGTGCGGTTGCAGAGTATGAGCACCGAGAAGAGCGACGATGGTGAAAGCTCTACAATTGGAGCTGGAAAGCCGTCGCTTGACGGGTCTTTTGCTGCCGAGTCTATTGATGAAAAGAAGGCACACGCGGATGAACACTCTACTGCACCTTCGACTCCGAATCCGGATACTGCGAAGGAGGAGGAGGAGAAGCCAATCTCGACGCTTGAGATGATTGGAAAGGTCGGATCTCTCCTTCGCCCGTATGTTCTCTTCCTTATGATCGCATTCTGTGGAGCTACCGTCGTCGGTGGAACCTACCCCTCCTCGGCCGTCATCTTTGGCCATACTGTTGGGTCTCTCAGCCCTTGCAACTCCGAAGACTACATCCGCGAGCGAGGTAACCTTTTTGGTCTCATGTTCTTCGTTCTCGCAATTGCCGAGTTCTTTGCCAACTTTGCCAGTTGGTCCATGTTCGGAACTGTCGCCGAGAAGATTCTCTACAAAGTCCAAGTCCTCTCTTTTCGCTCTCTTCTGGAGCAGGATATTCAGTGGCACACATCCGAGGACCGCAGCCCAGCTTCACTGCTCGGATTTATCACAAAGGACGCATCTGCTTTGGGAAGTCTTACTGGCTCTATCATCGGCACCATCTTCGGCATCATCGTGAACCTTCTCGCAGCGATTATCCTGACCCACATCATCGCCTGGCGTATCGCCCTCGTGTGTCTCGCCGTCGTTCCTCTCCTCCTCGGCGCCGGATACATGCAACTCCGTGCTCTCACAGCCTTTGCGGAAAAGCACGCCGGGGCATTCGCCAAATCCATCGGCATCACAGTTGAAGCAGTGAACTCCATCAAAACTATCTCGGCGCTCTCCCTGGAACACGAGATTGCGACGACCTACCGCCGCTCCCTCGCCGGCCCTCGTAAGGAAATCACCTTCGCGAGCGCCTACGCCAACCTCTGGCTCGCGATCGCCTACGGTATCGGCAACTTCGTCTACGCCCTCGCCTACTGGTGGGGCGCGAAACAAATCGTCGCAGGGAACTCCACACAAACACAATTCTTCATCGTCCTCCTCGCCATGCTTGTCTCCGTCCAACTCTGGGCGCAAATGTTTACTCTCATGCCCGAAGTCTCTCGCGCCTTCTCCGCAGCCGGCCGCATCCTCAAGCTCCTCGAAATTGGCTCCGCTAAAGATATTGCCGCGGCCGCGCGCTCTCTCGACAAGTCCGACGATATCGAATCCACCGCGCCCTCCACCACAGCAACCGAGAAATCCCCCTCAACAACCCCCATCAAAGGTGCCGCCATCCGCTTCGACAACGTCTCCTTCACCTACCCCTCACGCCCGGACAACCCGATCCTCAACTCCCTCTCTCTCACCATCAGCCCCGGTCAATTCGTCGCTCTCGTCGGCCCCTCTGGCGCAGGAAAATCAACAATCATCTCACTCATCGAACGGCTGTACAACATCACGGGCGGCACCATCACCATCGACGGTCTCGACATCTCGCGCGCGGACACTACCTTCCGTGACGACATCGCGCTTGTCCCACAGGACTCGGTGTTGTTTGATGCGTCCATTGCCTTCAATCTCTCGCTCGGCGCGAGGTCGGGGCATACCCCGAGCCAGGAGGAGATGGAGGAGGCCTGTAGAATCGCGAATATCCACGACGTGATCACAGCCCTTCCAGACGGCTACAACACCCCGTGCGGACCGAACGGACGGTTACTCTCTGGTGGACAACGCCAGCGGGTCGCGATGGCGCGAGCGTTGGTGCGCAGACCGAAGTTGTTGCTGTTGGATGAGAGCACGAGTGCACTGGATGCGGAGAGTGAGAGGGCTGTGTCAGAGGGGCTGGAGAGGGTCGTGAAGGAGACTGGGTGCACGGTGGTGGTGATCGCGCATAGGTTGGTGACGGTCAGGAAGGCGGATTGTATTGTGGTGGTCGAGGACGGGAGGGTTGTGGATCAGGGACGTCATGAGGAGCTCGCGGAGAGGTGCGAGGGGTATAGGGTTAATGTTATGCATCAGGCTGTGGATGCGTAGATGAGAGGGGAGGCGGCGATGGAGATGGTGTTGGCGCAGACTGGGAGGGGCGTTGGTGGGTGATCACGGTGGTGGTTACGGTGTTGGGGGAAGTGGACTCGAGATTGAGCGGTGAAAATTACAATCATAAATTCTTTTACCATGAGAATCATCTCTGACATGGAAATACTTTTTCGGGAAGGAGGTTTGGTGGATTTTTTTTTTTTTTTTTGGGAATTGGATGATGGCATCGCGTCACGGTTATAGATAGATCATACAGTACGATACAGTACTTACTTACTTCACTCTTTCGGATTAATAATATACTCTTTTTGCCTTCGGCTTGCTGTTCTATTAAGTCTGGGTGTTTGAACTTTGAAGTATCACAGACGACTCGAGCTGACTTCAAGTTGGGGACTGTGGTTGAAGATCAGTATCGCAACCGCAGCGTGAAATCGCCAGCTCAGACCGAGAGCGAGACCTCGTCAATCCTGTTCTTCAACAAAAGCAACTTGAATTCCTCTACTGTGGGAGTTGGTGAGTTACGGTCAACATGGTTAGCTATAATCATGATCACCATCATACCTCCGCCGCAAACCCACTCCCGCACAGCCCCCTCTCCACCACAGCTCCCCCATCATCAACCTCCTCAACTCAAGAGCTCCCCGATCATCCCCACCCCATGCCTCCACACCTCCGATCCGCATCCTCCCTCCGCTTCCCACACAGGGCTCAACCCTCTCCCTCCTCCCCACCTTAAACAGGAAAAATCTCTTCCCTGCCCTCCCTCTCTCCAATCTGGAAAGTGGACCCGCCGAGTCCATAATGCCCAGCATCCACCACCGCCGCGGCACAAGGGTTATCAGATCCTTGATCATCTCATCTCATCTCTTGATCAGCATCTGATCAGATAAAAAATTATCTCACCAGCAGTTGAACAACTTGAGCTGGAGAGTGAGCTACTTGTTGGGTGGGGCGGGCCAGGGTGATGATGTGGAGATTAGATGATCTGATAAAAAAATTTCATGTCTCGGCGGGGGGGTTAGGGAGTTACAGTGGGTGGGGTGGGAGGATGAAGGGGTATAGGCACGTGTGATTAGATGATTAGATCAGACGCGACGAGGAGATGGCCAGACGAGGGGAGATGAAGTGAGGTTGGCGCTGAGAGGGTGGCGGTATGATTAGATGAGATGACATGGGTGATTAGATGCGATGACTTGAGCTGATTAGATCGCGGACTTTGGGGGCCCAGTTCAGTCCAGTCACCCCAGAGATCAACCCTCCCCCCCACACCGGAGGATGCTGTGATGCGGCGATGTCGTAACTCCAAGTTCCAGCGCTGCGTAACCATGCTCTGCACACCAGACCTACTGCAGGCGCAAACGCAGGTGCGGAAACACCAGCACCAGTGGAAATGGAAACGGGCCGGCAGAAGTGGTTGATATGCAGGTGGATGGATATCGGACGCGTACTACACATCCATGTGCTTGAAACTCCGCGGACGGATGTGCGGGGGAATGGGAGCTTGAGGCGGAGCTCGAGGTGATGGAAGTTGAGCGAGGAGGGGAGGTCATGGAGGTTGAGGTTGGGAGGAGGAGCTTTGTGGGTGTTTAAAAAGGTAGCGAGACCCTGGAGGTGGAATGTGTATTGATTCGATGACCGAGTGCGTAGTATCTGTTAGAATTTCTCAAGGCCCTGTGAGAGTATGACGCCGGTGAAAGTCTCAAGCTACAAGCTCCCCTAAAGAGCTTCCCCTCTATAGCTCAATCGGTATCTTCATACATTTGACACTATGATGAAATCACACAAAGACTGCGAGCTCAAAGGCATACATATAGTTGTAAACACTTTTTCCCACCTCCGCCATTCATCATTACGCCTTAAACCTATGTACATTAAACTACATATACATCCCAAGACACATCAATCATAATCTAACCGATACCCAAAAGTTATAAAAACACCCAGCAGTTCGAGAAAATAGAAAAAAAAAAAAAAAAAAAAAAAAAAAAAAAAAAAAAAAAAAAAAAAAAAAAAAAAAAAAAAAAAAAAAAGAAAAGGAAAAAAAAAAAAAAAAAAAAAAAAAAAAAAAACACCACAAGAAAGTAAGAAACGCATCATCTACATCCAAGACGCACGCATCACTGATGAGTAGCCCCAACCCCAAACAAGAAAAAGTTTTAAATAACGGTACCCTTGACCTGCTTGAATTCCTTCACCTTGATGTCGCGCCAAACGACAGTAGACACGACAGCGATGGAGAGGATAGCAGTAGCAGCAATCAACATGGCCTTCTGGGCATCACCGTATGCCTGGAGAATCGCATCCCTCGCGGGGGTTCCGAAGGGATAGCTCATCTGAACAACCATGCTGTCGTAGATGTTGGAGAGGTTGGGGAGTTCCTCGACGGGGAGGTACTCGGCGAGCTTCTTGGGGAAGACACCAGTCCAGACAGCGGCGGCGACGGAAGAACCGATACCGCCACCAATGGAGGCGAACATACCCTCGACGGCGAGGACGACAGTGACATACTGATGGGTGGTGGCGGCCATGGCGGCCATCTGTTCGGTGATAACGATAGTACCACCGGCGAAGGCGATGAAGATTTGGCACATGACGATGTAGCCAATGTTGACGCCGGGCTGGCGGAAATTGATCATGAGACCAACACCGAGGATGGTGAGGGGGACGCCAAAGTAGACGGCGAGCCATTTGAAGCGGCCAGACCAGCGGATGAGGACACCGACCACAAGGGACCAGAAGCAGGAGCCGATGGAGTAGATGTTCATGACATAAGAAGTCTCGGTGATGGTGAGACCGTTGACGACCTGGAGGAAGGAGAAGAAGTAGGAACTCCAGATGTAGTAAGAGATAAAGATGACTGCAGCAAGGATACAGGCGCCCAAGACAGTGCGGTCCATGAGGAGTTCGTATGGAATGAAGGTCTTCGGGGCGATGTACTTCTCGTAGAGAGCGAAGGCAATCAGGAGGAGGCCACCGAAGATGAAAAAGCAGATAATGAGGGGAGACTTCCATGTGTTCTCCTGGTAGGAGTAGATTGAGAAGGGGAGGAGGAAAAGGGCAAGACCAGCAACGATGAGAAGGAGGCCGATGATATCGAACTCAATTGCATAGAACTTGATGGATTCAAGAGTGGTGCGGCCAGAAGGAGTGCGAGTGACAAGTCCTTGAGCTTCGGCTTTCTTGTAGTTGTGCCAGAAGAGGAAGAAGAGCGGAAGAGTAACAGCAGGAGTGATGATGGCGAAAGCGCCGAAACCCCACCGCCAGCCAGGGCCGTCGAGGAACCGGTTGGCAAGGGGGCCTCCAACCCAGGTAGTAGCAATGTATGGGGAGGAAGCGTAGGCGAACATGAGAGCTCGATTTTTGAGGGAGGAGGTATCGGCAATGAAGATTCCGAGGGTGTAGGTGAGACCGTTATAACTAGAGCAAGAATGTCAGCTTGTTGTATGCTTGATCACGACAACCAAATTTGAGCTTACCCAACCCAGTAGAAGACCTGAGCAGCAGCATAGGTCTCCACGTTGTTGCAGCCAGCCATCATTATGAGACCAACTGTCAAGAATCCAATCATGAGCAAGTAACCGTGCGGACGACCCCAAATATCGAGGACCTTCGCAAGGGGAAGCTTGATGAGACCACCGATGATATTGGACATGACTGAGGTAGCGGCGATGAGAGAGTGCTGATTGAAGCTGGAGGTAACATAGGCAGTCAAGGACATCGTCATTCCTTGTTGCATGGTGTCGACAAAGTAGATGATCCAGATCCTACAAGCCAGCAATATCAGCATTGATTCTCCAACTCTTTCTTGATTTCCAAGGAACGTAGTAATTAGAATTGAAGCTCTTACATGACATAGGCGAGGATGAGATGGTTCTTCGTCCACACTGTGGTGGTGGCTTCCATGCCCTTCACACCATCCTGAGCAGCCGGAGTGAATTGTTCATTGTCGATTTTCTGTCTCTCGGCATCTGTAGGAACACCAATTTCCTTCTCTTCCGTAACAACAGCTGGAGTTTCGATATCAGGTTGCTTCTCGTCCACCACGACGGGGACTGGGGCCTTTGGCCGGAGCCTGTGGAAGAGGGCCGACGACATGTCGTTGTTTGAAAGTGGGTTCTGCTGATCGGAGTCGAATGAACTTCCTAGCAGAAGGCAAGGGAAGATGGGGGGGAGGAAGAGAAGATATAGAAAGACTCTACTGGTCTTTCAAAACCCGGGTCCGTGGATGCAATTGCTTTCGAGGTGCAAGTCCGTTCAACAAGTAGAACCGTCGACGCACACGTGGGAAGGTGGATTAATATACTGGCTTTCTACTCCAACAAAACCCAGCACATCGGCTCTCTCCATGCCCCTCCATCATTCGGCGGGTGATATCGGGCGCATAGCGCCGAATACCTGAATGTATTCTTTTCATCCTGGTACGTCTTTCAACCTGGAGACCGTTTTTTTCAGTCTGGGCACATAGCCGAAATCTGCAGTTGTGGCGGCCGGCCCAGGTCTCGACAACTAGACCGTGGGGTTGGGAACCGCCTTTGGATGTTTACAGGTCAGGCTGGAGGTGGTTGTAGTGGGTGGCTGAGAAAAAATTTTATCTGATGCGATCATCCTAATCGTGATCAGAGATAGCGCATGAGCTGATCCGTGCAGGAGGTTGGAAAGTGATGTTTAGCGCGCATGTCGCACGAGCAGTTCTCGCTTCCGGCGGATCTGATATGATAATCGCACGGTAGAGTTGTGGTCCCCGGCTCGGAGCTGCCGTGAACTGTGTGCTGAGTTACATATCGATGATCATCTGATAGCGCCAGGTAGGTGGAGGAAGAGGAAGAATTGCCGGAGAAGGCGGGTATGTGGCGGCAGCTTTTCGGGCCTGGTAGGTGTGCCGAGGGGAGAATACGGGTAGAGCGTCGGCTGGATGGGATTTCGTCACAGAGACGATGTCTATGTGGAGCGATCTTCAAGATTTCCAGACTGTAGGACTGTGGAGAAGAGCAGCCGTTGAGCCTGTAGCTATCCATCAGTAACTCTGGAAACGGCACTCAAAACCAACAAACAAACTTTGCCAAGTACCCGATATTGCAGCTTGCCCTACCCCTTCACTCGGAAGCCTGTTTGAAGATCCTCTGCGGCAATTTGTTTCCTGCATTAGAGGCAGGTGGAGCTCAAGCTCAAGTTTGCACTGGCAGAGCTGGGCAGCATTAGCCAAATAGCCTAGACGTGTAGTTCATCCACGGCGTATGTACAACCAACCTCTGGAACATGAACTTTCGCTACCAATTCCACTATGAAGAAGGCCCCGTGAGAAACCGAACAACGGAGATGGAAGCGGGGTCGAAGGAGGGTGGTACCGAAATGGCACGAGATGCCCGTTTGCTAGGATGCCGAAAGTGGGTGCCGAAGCTCGTGGTGGAGTGAAGGTGGGAGACTATCAGATCCGCTGTCAAGCATCTTTGTGTGGGGGTGATGAGCTTTGTAGCAGCTGTCACTGACGTCGGGAATCTGGAGATCAGCTTTGGACGGGGTGATGGGCGGGAGTCGTACGGGCGTATGGTGTGGAATTGGGAGGACTGTGCTGACGAAGATGCGATGAGATCATGTGGATGGCTGTATGGAGTGAGAATCTGTGATTGTTGTGATATGCACCACCAGGCGGCAATAAAGACCATCCCGAAGCCTCCGATTCCTCTCACCAGGCGGTCTTTCCCATAATTGTGCTTGATCCCGAGTACTCGGTTTCAGCTCGTTTGCCATAACGTAACACCTCGCCGAAGAAGTGAGTGTTCACTTACCACTGCCCAACTCCGTGTCTCAAAGTGGTATGATTTATATCAATCATGATATTCTTCAGCTTGAGCAATTCAGACTGGTATCATAGGGGTACTTGGCATCATTCACTCCATGTCACATCATATCAGGAGGTCCTTTCGTTAGTATTGAAGACTGATAGGCCCATGATTCTTCTCCAAAGGATATACGGATTAGAGAGCACGGTGGTCTGTAGAGCTCGGGCTCATAGACTCGGAACCCTAAACAGAGATATCGGTGTCTACGATCGAACAAATTAGTGAACATTAAAGGGAGGAGAGAAAGAGAAATTCGCTACTTCGAGTCATATTTCATGACACTGAGAATCAGAGAAGCAGAAACCAATTATCCATGGACAAAAGAGACAGTTGGGTGACTCCTTGAGTTAAAAGAGTTCTCAAGCTTAAAGAATTCATAGCTGTCCACAATATAGATGTCTTGACGCTCGATTGTCGGGGAAACGCGATTAATCATCCCATTGTCTTCATAATCGTAATTTTAATAAGCACCACCCGCAAGGAAAACCATAGCCTCGTATTCCTGTCAACATGCAGCCCCTCAACCAACCTTCCGATCGTCGTCACAACCTTTCTCAATCACCCGAGCCGAGGCATCTCCTATGGAGCACATTGACCAACAAAACGCTCTCGGAAAAGTTGCCAACCAACAAATCTTGCTAAACCCAATTCATCTTGGCTATCCGAGTGACTCTGAATGCATCAGGTACCTGCCCGCATTTTCCTGGGGTGCTGGAGCAGCCTTTCATTTTACAAATCTGCTTCATATAACATGGCTCGTCTTGTCATTCTAAAACGAGTGCTGGATTATGATGACACCCTCCGCTTCCAGTTATGGTTCAACACCGTTCCAATATCTGTAGAGCGCTGATGAATGAATGATTCTTGTTCAGCGAATATGACCCAAGGCAAGTGTTGATAGTGCACAAGGCATCATAAAGTATGGCTCGATTTGGTCCCCATCCTCCACATTGCTTGTTCCCCTCAAACTTTCCCTCCCACCGACCACAACCTCCATCAACAATCCCATCTCTCTGTCCCCCTTCTCAACCACAGAATCCCTCATGTCAAACATCTATGTGCCCCCCTCTGTTTTCAACCGCTTCCTGAATGAGGTTCTCACAGATGTCGACATGCACCTAGATAACTCCAACGTTACCCAGCATCAATCCCCCACCAGCCCACCTAGCTCACTGCAAGAAGTCCCACAACCTCCAGAAGTGGCAAATATAACGGTGAGTACCTGCAGGAACAAGTTGACTGCTTCACTGGCTGACCTACAAGCAGAACAACCCTGAAAAAGATGCTTTCCACACCCCAACAGACCACTCCCACTCGATTACATCCTCTGCCAGCACAACACTCGTAGCAGATGAACCGACGCCCGTCCCCTCCACCGTCATAACATCACCATCTCCTTCATCTCCTCTTTCCCTCCCAATTCACTTTCTTCCTCGCCCATCCCCTTCTCCCCCTTCATCTTCATCTTCTTCAGAACCACCAACACCACCGACCCCATCAACCCCACTCCCTCCCCCCTCCCCAGCGCCCCACTTCCTCCTCCTCGCGCTCACCCCCGAAGACGAACTCGCGATCCAGTCGTTGCCGCCGTTTGCATCCACCTTCTCCAGCGCCTTCTCCAACCAGCTGTTCGGCGCCGCGAACCCTGACGACGTATTCCCGCTCACGTCATCCTTGAATCCGCAGATTTTTATCACTCGTCTTCCCCCTCCCCGTCTCCCTCAGAATCAAAGTCAACGTCAACGTCAAGGTGCAAGTCAAGGTTAACGCCAAAATCAACAACATCCCCGTGCAGCTTAACACCTCGCAATTAGAATGTCCGGCGAGACGTTGATTATGAGAATGGTACGGGCCCCGAGTTGAAAGCTACCACGGGGAGTATCAGAGACGACACGCCCAGAGCCGTACTGGATCTTGAGAGTTTTAAATAATTGATATGCAATGTAATTGATTTTAGAGTACTAGTAGCTTCCACCACTCGCTGCGAAGTAGAATTGTGCACCATGGCGTAAAACCGAGAAGGCGAGTTATATTCCATGCATGGTATACAAAATGGAGAGCCTGAGCTATCATAAATATACCCGCGATGATGAGCTAACTTGCACAATCTCATTCACGGTGGTCAAAACCCCCTCTACCATAGCACTCATACGACAACCCAAACAACTCCGACAACACAGACAACGATACGACTCTACCGCACCGTGATATGCTGCAATATGGCGGCACAGTAGATACCGGCGAGTACAACTTCGGATCAAGTGAGCGGCGTAATACGGGTTGAAAGGTGAAGATCCAAACCCAACAGTACTGTGCGATTGGATGCCTGCCCCTCCGACAATACACATGTGCTCTCTGTAAAACTACCACCTACTACAAGTGTTAGGTGTAATCACCATCGAATCATACTCCACTCCGACGATAACAGCGCAATACATAGAGTACACCGCTATTAGACTATATCATAGCCCATCATATATGCGGTTCCTACGCTGGAGCCAGAGTCATATCCGATCTCCCTCCCCTTTCCGCCAGTACGGTGTACGATCTAGCTCTACAACACTCTCTCCCTTCAAGGAGTCAAGGGAGGAAGTTATATTTAAGATCCAGTATCTATAGATAGTCTGTATCGACAAACGTCACGGTGAATCCCAGACCAGGTTCCCCGCAAAACCGCGACATGTGTATGTGCTTCCTGCAAACCAACGCGCATGGTAAATTTGCTGACGCCCACAGATCCCACCCCCAACATCAACAACGTGAATCTCAACGGTCGCTCGCCCTGTTGTGGGTGGGTGGATATATATAGCCACCTGTACTCTACATTGAGGAGGCGATGGGGCGGAGAAATCGATGCGCCGAGGTTGCAATGGTGGCACCACGGAAAGCGATATCGGTATCGGGACGTGAGCTACGGTATGTAAACCGTATAGTTTTTGATCATGGCTGCTGTCCATAGATCGCACTGGCAGCGCAGCTCACCTGGAGATGAAATCGCAAAACGCGTTCGCGATGCTGTGAGGGCGGGGAATAATGTCGCTATCATACCGCTTTCATCTATGACATCTCTTCAACACCATCATAGCATGATGGTAGCATAGCATGAACTTCCTCCCCCCTCATCCCCCACAAACTCCTCCTAGCAGCATACGGTCTCGTGTTGTGTCCCATCGCTCCGTCGTCTCATCGTCTCATCGCCCCAGGAACTGTGTTGACCCCACCGTGAGCGCCCCTGAGAACATGACATCCGCCGGAAGTTGTGTCAGTTCATGGCCATTACAACCGGTTTTGGAAATACCGTCTTTCACTGGAATGATATTTTTTCTGTTTCTTGTTGATATTATTGTAAGACTGATGGATGTAATTTTGTTTGGCGCCGGCTGAAAACCAGGATGAGGATGCTTATCACAACTATACAGTACCGTAATTCAATGCTCCCCCGCACTGAGTCCGCATAACTAACACTCCAATACCGCTGTATTTATAATTTGGGGAAGTTTCCGAAGGGAGCGCTCGTATAAACGTGCCCCCTCTCTCTCATACTCCTCATGCTGGTTGATGATGATGATACTGGTGCTGATGGCAGGCGTGAGTGTTTACCCCGCATCCCGTGTTGCAAGGGAGAGGGGGGGGCACTGCTGTGAATCGTTGAGGGGGAGTTTGTGGGTTACGTTACGCTGGCGCGCAAGCTATCTGACATGCGTACGGTACCTACTGTAGTCTCCTCCTACGCGCGGCCCCGCAAACGACAAGACGGATGGTCGGATGCGGACAAAAAAAAGAAGTCATGTCCATCACTTTTGGTAGTGCGTGTGCATGTTTGAGATTCATTTGCGGTGGGCTGAAATAGATTTCTACAGAAATAGGGGAGAGAGATACGATGACGGCGGCAGCGGCGTGGTGAATGCGATCCAGGGATGGTGATGGGGTGTGCTTTGTGTAATGGAAAACGGGTACGGGGTAGTCGATAAGGTGGTTCATCAATGCGGAAGGCAAGAGACTATACCAGGACTGCCCCTGGGTGGTGGATCTTTTTTGGCCGGCGTACAGATCCGCATCCCGCTGCGGGCTTGTGAGGAAGTGGCAGAGAGAACGTCATGCGACAGCTTCTCTCTCGTTTGGCTGAACCTTCATCCTTCCTCCTCCTCAAAGTGTATGCTCTCACCCGCTGCTCTTCGCTACTCTTCGCTACTCTCCGCTCTCCGCTCTCCGCCCCCCCTCCCCCCCTCATCCACCTTCCTCCTCCTCTCCTTCATCATCATCTCAACCACCATCGCCATCCAGTCCGCCGTCAAACCCGCTGCTGTTGATTTGCTGCCCGCTTCCCGGTTTGATTGCCCTGGCTCATGATTGCAACGCACGCGCTGCCTAACCCACCGCTGAAAGCCCCCCTCCCTTGTCGCGATCGTGATCACCGCCGACCCCACGACACGACCTTTCACGAACCCTTTCACGCCGCCGCTTTCTATTCGCCGTTGCGCACACCGATTGCCCGAACGTGTGACACTTCCTATACGTCCCGCTGTTTTCTTCACGCTCACGCTCGTTGGACGACGTGCTTGACCTGTTGAGGATTGAGCGCTCCTCCAATCCCCCGCTACATCCCGGATCTGTGCTGAAAAGCTCCCTGGCCTGTGCTGCTGGTCAGGTACAATTACTTGCAGCATCACCACCTCCCACCCTAGGCCTCCCGACAGCCTCCGCTGAATACGGATTTTTTTCATCTATTCAGCCTCCGTTCCGTCATCACCGCCGCGCTCCGTTTCCGTCGCTCCCCGGCCTCTGTCAGCGTCAGCGATCTCTCTCTACATTTTCCTTGCCCGCTCGTCCAACCTTGCCGCATCAGCTGTCATACGAGGCGGCCGTCATAGATTATATTCAAAGACATCTGCGCAGCTACTTCTTAGGCGCCCGCCTGCGTCTCGGCTTTCCTCTCACCACACCACTCCTATTTAGCGTTCTGCCCATCACTTGCGACCCCTTTCAAGGCGAGGGGATCTGTCTTGATGAATGAACGCGACAATGGTCCTCGCCAGTCCGGATTTCGAAACTCGGTAGACATCTACGCGGCCGCCCTTACCCCGCGCTCCATCCGCTCGTCGAAACGCTCTCCCAAGGCCACCGTCCTCCCAACTACCTTTGCAGGCTCCTCGGTTCCCCACATCTTTGCCTCCGTCGACCCGGGCACCATCGTCTCTGCAGGTCCGAAATCTACTACGTCAACATCTACTTCGTCGTCCTCCTCTTCTCCGACAAGACCAATCATGACGTTCTTTTCGCGATTTGGTCACAAGTCCAAGAGCAGGCTGAGTGTTAGCACGGAGAAACCAGCTCTGGAGACGAAAAATGTAACGCATACGCACACGCGCGGCAACTCGTTACCAAATACTCCGGTTGGGTTGCAACACCAGCACAAGAGCTCCAACGGCTCCGCTTCAATAAAACACAGGATCTCCTCCCCCATGCTGACGGCCGTCACATCAAATACAACACTCACAAGAACAGAATCACCGGTACCAATAGACGGAATGGCCTTACATCCAGTAATACTGGAACAATACCCACTATGCGTTGCCCGGATACAGGCCATACGAACAACGATATTACCACAGTGCACCTTGTCTACCGAGAAGCTGCTCCGGAGAGACGGTGCCCTGGGGACGAATAAGAAGGATCGCCGGACAAGTCGGGTTCTTCAACGGTCCCACGTTCCGACAAAGAGTGCCGACATGCAGTGGACCAAGGGACTTTACGTGCTAATGCCGGGGTTAATCCTGCGGTACTCCGGATATGGAACAGAAGACCGTATCCCCGAACGAGCACTTCAACTCACTACGGGGTCTTTGGCTTTTGCAAGTGACATCATTCCAGGCCGGCCATGGGTGTTGCAGATTACAAAGGGCGAAGACAATGCAATAACACCAGAGACGGGTTCCTTCAATAAACGGCATAGTTTGGTTTCCAAGGTTACGTTTCGTGGAAGTGTTGGTGCTGCGAAGGCTGCCCATTCAGTCATGTTTATGGTGTTTGAGTCGGCAGAGGAAATGGACGAATGGATGACGGCAGTACGGCAAGAGGCAATAAGATTAGGAGGCGGTAGCCGGCCATCGATATCGATATCTCGGGAACCGGTTTTGGAGGAAGAACCTTCGATTATGGAGGAAGACCAATTGGGAACTGGATCTCCGGGATTTAACTTGGGGACATTTACAAACAATACGGTGTCAACATTGCCAGCGACAGAAGAAGAAGAGGTGGCTCCAGATTCTCCAAGTTCGAACCCTGCCGCCATGTATCCGAGTGGCAACTCGAACGATAACGACACTTGTGGCAACGTTGGATTTACGCCGATTGACCCGTCAAATTCATCGTCAGATGAAAGTTTGTCCAAGCGGGCGTCAACATACACCAGAACGTCCTTCTCCTCCATCCCATCTCAACCAGGATCTTCCCATGGCGGAAATTTCAATCGTCTTTCTACCTCCATCCAGTCGTCGACATACAGCCCCAAACGTGCTTCTGTTATTTCGGCTGATCGTGCGTCTTTTGATTTTCTGAGATCATCCGCTCGGCCCGTAGCAAGGATACCCTCCACAACAGTCACCACTGTTTCTCCCGAAACGTCACCGGAGCGGTCAACATCCCCGCACTCCACTCCAAATAATCGAGCAGGACCCCGGTATCGCCGATTCTCCCGGTCATCAACTGAGCTCCGGATACCTCCATCAATTCCTTCTCCTGGACTGGAGGATCAGGATGATTCTGGTGTGCCAAAGGACCTGTTTTGGTTAAGACGAACACCGTCACCCCAGCCAGAGGATTGGAGTCGTAGAGAATCTGAGGCAACTACCAAAACTTCTTTCTCAACTGCCCCGTCCCTTTTGCCGATGTCACAACGCCCCCAAAGACGACCAGTGTCCATGTTCCCGCCAATCGCCGCCACCCCGATCCGCCGCCTCTCTCTTCGTCGGCGCAGCTTGGGTGCAATGTCGACCCACATGACGTCCCCGAATCATTTGCTCGCTCACCCTCCAAACCGCCGGTTAAACTCTGATCAACCCATCCGTCGCCATCACTCCCGCGAATCCTCGCGTGATGAAAACCGCGACGATGTCCTTGAGCTCGGCGGCCCGAAATTCCCTCCTCCCAGCATCCCCCTCCCCAAAGTTCCTGACATGAAAGGTGAGCGTCGAGGCAGTCGCCGCGAACGTGCAGCACGAAGAAGACGCGCCTCTGCCAGCACCACTGGAACCTCCAGCAGCGTTCACACCCGTATCTCCGAATGCACCGACCGCCCATTCCCTGGGACTGATACACACACCACCCCTAACCCTACACCCATCTCCACGCCACGAATGAAGCCGAAGAGCATCATAATCGAACCTCCTCCAGCACTCGGCATTGAGATCCGTCCCCAGGGCACGCCTTATTCACCCACGCCATCATCAACTCCCCCGACAGCAGTGCAGCTAGCAATACGAATGGAACGCGGTGACAGCCACGACAGCCGCATCTCCATCGCCAAGCGACGAAGCTTCATCGAAGACCTCCGGGATTTGGAACACGGTGAAGAACTGGAAGCAAAAGTCCACAGAATGGAAATGGAGAAAGAGAGAGAAGAGAGAAGTGAAGCAAGAAAAAGCTTCCTAGGGAGAACTCCTCCGGCTTTTCCACCAAGAAGCCCGTATGGTGGTCCGGGAAGTGAGGCCTTGGGGATTGGGAGTGTGTGGATTTAGCACGACTTGGAAGATGTAATTTTATGACTTTTTGGCATGATGCTTTTGAGCGATATTTTTTATTTTGCTGGTTATGATGAATTGGTTTCGAGATTTTTTTTCGTTTTTTTTTCTTGTTATGATGATCGCGCGGGGTTGAGGTGACGATGATGAGAATGTGTTGCTGTTTTTTCCTTTTTTTCTTTTTTTCTTTTTGATTTTCAGGATGATGGGTTGAGGAGATTTGGACTAGGGGCTTTTGAATTTGGGGCTTTCGAAGGAGATTGGGGATTTGTGGTTGGTTGCTGATATTTGGAAGAAGAGGAGTTTTGGAAACTGGCGTTCTTCCTGTTTATTCTCTCTTGTTTTATTTTCTTGGTTTCTTGGTTTCGATTCGTGGGGATGGGGGATACCAATGTGTCGGGGCTGGTTTCTGTTGGCTTTGTGGATCTAGGATTGCATAGTGTGATATCTTTTTATCTTTTTATATCTTTCTTTTCTTTTTTTTTTTTTTTT